>SJYX01014299.1:224375-269903 GCA_006410675.1 Oreotragus oreotragus
AAAGAAAAGATATAAGCATCTGAATGCAGAGTTCCAAAGAATAGCAAGGAGAGATAATAAAGCCTTCCTCAGCGATCAATGCAAAGAAATAGAGGAAAATAACAGAATGGGAAAGACTAGAGATCTCTTCAAGAAAATTAGAGATACCAAGGGAACATTTCATGCAAAGATGGGCTAGATAAAGGACAGAAATGATATGGGCTTAACAGAAGCAGAAATTAAGAAGAGGTGGCAAGAATACACAGAAGAACTGTACAAAAAAGATCTTCATGACCAAGATAATCACAACGGTATGATCACTCACCTAGAGCCAGACATCCTGGAATGTGAAGTCAAGTGGGCCTTAGAAAGCATCACTATGAACAAAGCTAGTGGAGGTGATGGAACCAATTGAGCTATTTCAAATCTGAAAGATGATGCTGTGAAAGTGCTGCACTCAATATGCCAACAAATTTGGAAAACTCAGCAGTGGCCACAGGGCTGGAAAAGGTCAGTTTTCATTCCAGTCCCCAAGAAAGGCAATGCCAAAGAATGCTCAAACTACCGCACAATTGCACTCCTCTCACACACTAGTAAAGTAATGCTGTCTACCCAGAATCTATTTCCCCCTATTTCCATAGAATTTTATTTTGGCATCTGGTTGACCAGCTAAATATTATATTTCCCATTTTTCTCTGTAGTGGCATATGGCTATATGACCGTGCTCTGAACAACAACTTGTGAATTCCATAACGGGAATGGTGTGTCCCTCCATTCTGCTGCGTAGAATGTGGATATGGTGGTAAGCCATCTTGTACTATGTAGGGTTTGGGCAGAGCCTTAGGGATGGTAGATCAGTAAGACAGAATTTGAATACCTGGTCATAACAGCCCAGGACTGCTTAAAATCAGGAGAAATAAACATCTTTCTAGTTTAATCTGGTATTTCAGCTGTTGATTCTTAATCAATCACAATGAATAATTGTTCATTCCACCAAGTTCTATCAAAAATATTCTATATCAATCTTATCATATTGAATAGGTACTGAGCTTACAGATAAGAATTTTTTTTTTTAAGAAATGGTTTTGTTACTTGAACATAAGGTACACTCAGTCTTTATTTCCCCATCTTTGTTCCCTCTGAGTACAAAAATGAGTGCATGCATGGGTGTGTACATGCAAACACACACACACACACACACACACACATACATACACATATATTTTACAACTCACATTCATTCTAGGGAGAGCTTGAGATGCTTTGAATGTGTGAGATTGTTGCACAAATCACTACTGGCTTGGTGGTCTCTTGCACACCTATTTGTAGCCCAGGCCCATGCATACTAGTAGACCTTCAGCCCCTAAAAATATGGGTTAGGTCTGATTCATGTAGGTCTGGTTCGGTTTTCATGAAGTTCATCTAAAGTACAACGTGTACTTTCAGTTTTCAGATGAAAGCCTTTTTTTTTGTTACATCAGAAAATATTTTTTCCTCTTATTCCTTTGAATATAGATGCTTCCCCTGCTCTCATTCAGAAGTTCCTATTATATTGATACTGTGATTGGGTTTTTTTTTAATCTATACTTTTATTGGTTTATATATATATATATGTATGTATTTTTGATCTCTTTTCCTTTGTGATCTGAGTTCTAGAAGAATTTCTCTGGTTTGTCTTTTCCTTCTAAATTCAGGTGTTTTTTTCCCCCCGCCTAATTTGCTGATCGATATCTCCTTTGTGATAAATTTGGGAATGAAAAAATTGAGGATTACATGAATCTATATATATTAAGCAACTGCCCTAATAAACATCAGCTTTCTTTTCCTATGGTGTTTTACTTTCTAGCTTTCCTGTTTTATTCCTCAGCACTCATTAGTTTTCATGCTTAGCATTCTTTTTGTCTGTTTTACTCAGACAATAAGATTTTTTTAAAGCTTTCTAAGAATTATATGTTAAAAAGAAGAAAGATTTGAATGGAATGCTAAGATGAAATCTATGGTCATTTACTTATCTGGTTCATAATCTATACAACAATGTTATCACTACCATTATTTTAAGAATAACTAAAATTATTTAGTATATATCAGGCATTGATGTTCTACATATACTAATTTATATAATCTTTAAAATAACATATAAGTCAGGTGCCATTATTATTCTCATTTTATTGAATATATAACTAAGGCACCATTTTGTTACCCTATTATCTTTATTAGGGCTTCCCTGGTGGCTTAGAGGTTAAAGCATCTGCCTGGAATGCGGGAGACCCAGGTTCGATCCCTGGGTCGGGAAGATCCCCTGGAGAAGGAAATGGCAACCCACTCCAGTACTCTTGCCTGGAGAATCCCNTACACATATATTTTACAACTCACATTCATTCTAGGGAGAGCTTGAGATGCTTTGAATGTGTGAGATTGTTGCACAAATCACTACTGGCTTGGTGGTCTCTTGCACACCTATTTGTAGCCCAGGCCCATGCATACTAGTAGACCTTCAGCCCCTAAAAATATGGGTTAGGTCTGATTCATGTAGGTCTGGTTCGGTTTTCATGAAGTTCATCTAAAGTACAACGTGTACTTTCAGTTTTCAGATGAAAGCCTTTTTTTTTGTTACATCAGAAAATATTTTTTCCTCTTATTCCTTTGAATATAGATGCTTCCCCTGCTCTCATTCAGAAGTTCCTATTATATTGATACTGTGATTGGGTTTTTTTTTAATCTATACTTTTATTGGTTTATATATATATATATGTATGTATTTTTGATCTCTTTTCCTTTGTGATCTGAGTTCTAGAAGAATTTCTCTGGTTTGTCTTTTCCTTCTAAATTCAGGTGTTTTTTTCCCCCCGCCTAATTTGCTGATCGATATCTCCTTTGTGATAAATTTGGGAATGAAAAAATTGAGGATTACATGAATCTATATATATTAAGCAACTGCCCTAATAAACATCAGCTTTCTTTTCCTATGGTGTTTTACTTTCTAGCTTTCCTGTTTTATTCCTCAGCACTCATTAGTTTTCATGCTTAGCATTCTTTTTGTCTG
Source organism: Oreotragus oreotragus (assembly GCA_006410675.1). Taxonomy (NCBI): domain Eukaryota; kingdom Metazoa; phylum Chordata; class Mammalia; order Artiodactyla; family Bovidae; genus Oreotragus; species Oreotragus oreotragus. The sequence goes on from SJYX01014299.1 coordinate 227,398, forward strand.
TTTTACTCAGACAATAAGATTTTTTTAAAGCTTTCTAAGAATTATATGTTAAAAAGAAGAAAGATTTGAATGGAATGCTAAGATGAAATCTATGGTCATTTACTTATCTGGTTCATAATCTATACAACAATGTTATCACTACCATTATTTTAAGAATAACTAAAATTATTTAGTATATATCAGGCATTGATGTTCTACATATACTAATTTATATAATCTTTAAAATAACATATAAGTCAGGTGCCATTATTATTCTCATTTTATTGAATATATAACTAAGGCACCATTTTGTTACCCTATTATCTTTATTAGGGCTTCCCTGGTGGCTTAGAGGTTAAAGCATCTGCCTGGAATGCGGGAGACCCAGGTTCGATCCCTGGGTCGGGAAGATCCCCTGGAGAAGGAAATGGCAACCCACTCCAGTACTCTTGCCTGGAGAATCCCATGGAGGGAGGAGCCTGGTAGGCTACAGTCCATGGGGTCGCAAAGAGTTGGACACGATTAAGCGACTTCACACCACACACATACAATTATCTTTATTAATATTATTTTTTAAGAAACAATTGAGTACTGGTCTATTTTTAAAATTTATTTTATTGAAGTATAGTTGATTTACAATGTGTTAGTTTCTGGTGTATAGCAAAGTGATTTAGTTATATATATATGTATATTCTTTGAACTTCACTATGAGCATTGTTTTTTTCCTTTCCTCACACAATATAGACAAATCTTCCCCACAGACCTAAGGCTAAGAACTCAGAATCTGACTCCAACAAATGTGTTGAAATTGCATCAGGGTTTTTGCATTTTACTTAATTTTATTCATTGCCTTAGTTTGGGTCCTAAGCTTCTCTAGCTTGATTTATTACTGTTGACTTCTAACTGGGCCCTGGTCTTCAATCCCTTCTTCATCTGTGTCTGCTGCTATACTCACCGCTAGAATAATTTTGATCATTTATGTAACTGATTTAAAAAATTAATGGCTGCTAAGGCTTCCCACGTGGCTCAGTGGCAAAGAATCTGTCTATCAATGCAGGAGACACAGGAGACATGGGTTCCATCCCTGGGTTGGGAAGATCTCCTGGAGTAAGAAATGGCAATCCACTCTAGTATTTTTGCTTGTAAAACTCCATGGACAGAGGAGCCTGGTGGGCTACAGTCCACCTAATAGCAGAGTCCAACAGCACTGAGCACACACACACAATGGCTGCAGTAATTAGGAGATCTTATTCAGTCCCCCTAAAAACTGAATCCTGACCTTGCTTATCTCTCTACTGCTGTCTCTTCTAACTGAAAGTAACTAACCCAAAAGCTCTTATCCACTCACAAATCATCATGCATTTGATGCTAAATATATTTACCACTCTTGACTAAGTACAACTGATAAGGCTATATTTCTTTTTTCTTTTTTTCTCTTGGAGGGAGTTAGGTTGTAATAGTAATTTTACTGAAGGAGATCAGTCCTGGGTGTTCTTTGGAAGGAATGATGCTAAAGCTGAAACTCCAGTACTTTGGCCACCTCATGCGAAGTGTTGACTCATTGGAAAAGACTCTGATGCTGGGAGGGATTGGGGGCAGGAGGAAAAAGGGATGACAAAGGATGAGATGGCTGGATGGCATTACTGACTCGATGGACGTGAGTCTGAGTGAACTCTGGGAGTTGGTGATGGACAGGGAGGCCTGGCGTGCTGCGATTCATGGGGTCGCAAAGAGTCAGACACGACTGAGCGGCTGAACTGAACTGAAGGGCTTATGTTGGACCAGAGTATGTGCTAAACCCTTTGCATGCATCTACCTTGTAGAGGAAAGCTGAGGTTTAGAAAACTGGCTTGCCCAGTATCAAACATTTAATAAATAGGGCTGCTGGGATTTGAATGTAAGGGCATTCTAACTGAAGCTTGAGTTCTTTAAGTTCTCACTGCTTTCTGCTAATTTCCTGCTTTGAAGAATAAGAGGGATGGAACTGACTCTGCAAACAAAACATAGGCACCCAGTTTCCAAGAAGTAATGAGATAAATTGCATCTGGGTAGCTCTGTTGGGAGAAATTTGAATGTTGTTACTGTCCATCAGCTGCAGGTAGCTGTAAGATCTGTTGAGTCTAGAGCTTGGCGATATGTTTGCCAGTACTGATAAGCAAAAGGTGGAGTATTTTCTTTTTTCTTTGGTTAAAGAACAGCTCATTTCTTTCATGTTTTGTTTTATTTGCTGATAAAGAAGATGAATAAGAGGATAACAGGTGTGAACACTTAATCATGTTCCTTTCTATTATGAAGTGATGTAAAAACATGGTTGGCTTTATCTAGACGGATGTAGTTTTATGAAATTATCATGAATGGTCTTTTAGTTTGACTTACAGAGTCATTACACAAATACTTTCTGGAAAGGTCACCTCGACTTCCAATGGATCTTTTTTGGCATTCATGATTGTCACTTCCCGATCAGTGTGAGATCAGGTTGAGATCCATTTAACAGGTCGAGATACATTTAATAATTATATTTTGCTTTAAAGGAGAATGTTTAAGTCAATAAAGTAGTTGCCTAGAAATTGAAATTGTGATAACTTGCAATAATTCACTCATTAGCCTTCTGAATGATGTTTTCAAAGTCTGTCGCTCATTCTTCCTTTCTTATTTTTTTTCAGATATCAAGAAACAGGGATTTCCAATGCACTTATGTCTGTTCTCAGTCACTCAGTCATGTCCACCTCTTTACAACACCATGAACTGTAGCCCTCCAGGCTCCTCTGTCCATGGAATTTTCCAGGCAAGACTACTGGAGTGGGTTGCCATTTCCTGCTCCAGGGAATCTTTCCAACCCAGGGGTTGAACCAGCGTCTTTTATGTCTCCTGCTATTGGCAGGCAGATTCTTTACCACTGAACCACCTGGGAAGCCTCCAATGCATTTAGCTTATACCCAGTAGGGGTGAAGGAATTAACTCATTTAGCATGTCCACGACAACACTAAAGTAATAATTCAGGGTAGTTAAAATTTCAGCAGACGCATTATTGATCCAAAATATAGTTTCAGTTTAACGAGTTGTTTAGAATAGCTCATCTATCATTAAACAATAATCAATTGCCAAAGGCTTGAAAAAGCCTATGACAAGCAATGGGAAGTTTGTATATTAGAATGTAATATAAAATTCTTGAATTGATATGCATTTTCTATTTTTATAGTATTTTTGTGGTGATAAATAGTATAATGTTTCATTATTTATGAACACATTATCTACATTTTATATCTTTATACAATAGTCATGCAATAACTGTCTGCCTGGTGGTGATAAGCAGCAGAACACTTTACATTATTTTAAAATTCATTAACCAAGAAGATAACACAAAGTTGTTTTATTTTCTTTTAAATTCATATATAGGAGAAACTTTCAATATGGATTTTGGTTCTGTAACACATGTTGGAAAATGTCACTTTTTAAAATCACAGTAGCATTGATGATCTTTGAGATTTTTTAAAAATACTGTTTATTTATTTGGCTACTCCGGTTCTGAGTTGCACCATGTGAACTCTTAGTTGCAGCATGTGGGATCTATTTCCCTGACCAGGGATGGAACCTGCACCTCTTGCATTGGGAGTGCAGAATCTTAGCCACTTGACCACCAGGGAACTCCCGGTCTTTCAGATTTTTAAACTCAAAAAGGAATTTGTTTTAATAGTTTGTTATCAGTCATCTGAAGCTGTAATACTTGGTCTCTAGAGCTCTTTCACTGTATGATATGAATATGCATGCAAGGAGGAATAATATTACACATTACATGTAAGATTATTAAATCTTATATCTTTGGGATGTGGCAGGTGGGGTGAAGTGGAAAACTAATCAGTCTTATTAGAGTAGAAGTGCGTTGTGGTATATGAGGCAATCCTTGCAAGACACAGGGAAGTTGCATAGCATTTGTGAGTGATCCATGTGCCACCAGTAAATCTCCACTAGATCAAACAGAAATAACTTAGGAATTAAGATGACTAACACTTATTTGTAGCTAATTGTGTATCAGGCACAGTCCTACACATTTAAGGTGTAAGAAGTCATTAATCCTAAAGAAACTTCTTGAAATAGACATTGACATTAATTAGATACCAGTAGGTCCAAGTATTTCACAGATAAAGCAAATTGAAGCATGGAGTGGTTAAATAACTTGCTGTCTAGCCAGAAAGTGATGGAACTGGGACAGAATGCTGGCAGTATGGCAGTCAGCACTCTTAACTACTTCATTAAATAAATGTCTCCCTTAGGATTTAGATTTAGATCTAAGTCATAGAAATAATCTGTTTTCCTGGCTTTATTTATTTATTTTTCACTTAAGATAGAAGCTTCCTGCCAATAAATGTCTCATTTATTTGGAATTTATGTCTTCAGGATATTCAAGCCCTAGAGAAAGTTTTAGTACCCAGTGGTCAGTCTAATGTTGAGCTCAAGTCATTTCTGAATTCAGTCCTTTCATTTGTTTTTTATGAAGATTCAGAGAATCTTCTCTGAGTTTCTTATGGTTTACTGCTGAGTCTTTCAAGATATATCTTCTACCTTTCTCCTCTTTTCCTTGTTTGCGAGCACCAACCTAGATTAGGCTGTCTTCTGTTTCCTTAGTATAGTCCCAACTCCAGTTTCCTTACAATCTGTTTTATAGATTAATTTACCCAATACTCTGATTGCAAAAGCTACCAGTGGCTCTCTATTTTTCTGTGTACATTCAAACCCCTTTGTCTGACAGTCATGGCCTTGCTGGTATGGATCTAACTACCTCTCTAGTTTTACCTGAAAATTCATAACAATCAAGGAGGCTAACATATATTGAGCGCTTACTATATTTGAAGCACTGTGCTTATTTCTGATCATATAAAGATGAATATGACATACTGTGTGCATTTATAAGTAGCACAGTGATTATCTCATTTAATTTTCACAGAAATTGTATGCAGTATGTACAATTATAACTCCACTTTACTAAAGAGAAGACAGGCTTGAGAATGTGCATAACTTATTCAATGTCACAAGATCCGTAAGTGACAGAGCTGGGATTCACATCCTCACTTTCAGGTCCAATAATATACTGCTTGTCATCATTCTGAACCTAACCCATCTTTAACTCTACTGGACCACTCACTGGCTCCCTTTCCCCCCAGCTTTATTGAGACATAATTGACACATAACATGGTGTAGCTCACTGCTCCCCTTACATGCCATATTGTTTTCCACGTCATAGTCTTGTCTTATTGTCATAGCATCCTCCTTGAAAGTATTTTTCAAATTCTCTTTCCCATCTCTGTTGAATAATGATTGCCCTTCATGGCTGTGGATATATTTGACCTTTCCTACCACAGAACTAAAGTTGCTTTGTGTGTAGGGGGGGGGGGTGGTAAACTCACATAGTGCTATGTCCTTTCTTGATTATAAAAACTATCTATGGCTCCTGTATCTTAAGAGTTTCTTGAATTTTGAGATTTAACTTTGTATTCTCGAAGTGCCTACCAAAAATCTGGGATCAATCCCAGATGTTCCCCTAAATTCATGCTGTTAAATGGCTACTTTCCCTTATTCTCAAAAGGAAACAAGAATGGATTCTAATTCATTATTCTACTTGCCATTTTCAGGATTTAAAGAATTGTCATTAACAGCCTTTTATGTGAAACTCGTGATTTATTTGGCTCTTTAGGTACCAAGCTGAGCTTAATCAAGTGTGCTAACTTTTTAAACAATAAGAGTTTTTGATGAGGTCATGTAATAAAGTTCTTAGAGAAGCTGATTCAGACTTTCCACCGAAGAGCTGTGCTGGGCCTAGACAACATAAACATCAACCACATTTTAGCACAACCTTCATCATTCTCCTGTGGTTTGACTTTTCTGATGCTGTCTAAACTTAAACACAAAAGGAAACCCCACCTTATATGGATGACTTAGAATGGAAAAGAAGCTCCACAGCTTTCCTGTTTGGCTGGTGAGTTTGACCTTTTCCACACGTGCATTTGCTTTGAACTCCTCCTAAGTTAGGTGCTGAGAAAATATAAGTTATAATTAACATGCTTTCTTTGAGTTTCCCTGAACAAAACACTTTCTCTCATGAGGTGCTGTGCATATTTACTTTAAATGAATTAGAGTTTTGAATTTACATTTAGAAAGAAGATAATGTGACTAAAACTTGTATCTTTGCTTTTCATCTAAAGCTGTAGGATTGGGCCCAAATGTAAAGAGAATAAAACAGGAGAGAACCTTCCTGTTTAGCCACAGAATAACCAGGGATAAAAAGTTGAGCATATAGGCTCTAATTAAATGTTTTATTTTTCATTGTCATAAGACCTAACCTATGGTATTACTGTGTAGCTGCTAACCAGCTGTTTCCTTTCTATTGCGGTTTTTATGAGCTCTCTACTTTAAGTTTATATATCACTTGGGATTCTGAAGCATAATGAACTATTGCTTGTAGTTTCAAGGTCAGTGGTTGGGATTTTGTTTACTTTTAGATTTTTAGCTTAATCTAACATGTTTAAAATGTTTTCTCTAATTGCTATTATGAGTATGTGAATGTTTATTGAAGCCTGCCCAGAATGGGCCCCATGTTCAAGTGAAGGAAAATGTTGAATGAGTTAATAAGCTAATTAAAATTCACCTCTCTCATTTGCCCTTCACTAGTCTGCCAAACATATGATTGTCTCAGTTTCCCACTTAGCATTAAAGTTGGAAACTTGGACCCTGAAGCAGAGGCATTCATTTGCCTACAAATTTATACATAATAATAAACACTGTATTCAGGTACTAGCAGCTTCTGTTATTTCATGCCTTCACTGGCCTGATGCCAACCAACAGGAGAAAATCCTTTGTTTTGTCCCATTGAATATTGTTTGGGATCAGACAGACCATGGAATTATAAACCAAAGACATATGGGTAGTATATCAGTATCACCATTCAGGATTCACAAGTTACAATGTTGGAACATAATGGAATATGTTTATGTTTTCATTTTTACAATTAGCTGGTTGTGAGTAAATTATAATAACATAATATTTGTCATATGCTATTTAAGTTCTATGTGTGTATCAACGTGTTAATCATCTTGATAATTAAGTATTATTACTATCCTTGTCTTAAAGAAACTGAGACAGAGAGACTTTAAGAATCTTGTACATGATCCTACAATATGTAAGTGGCAGAGCTAGGATCTGAATGCAGGCAAAGTAGCTCTTTGCCCTGCACTGGACTGCCTTGAGTTGTTACAAGAAGTAAGTATTAACTAAATTTGTGATTTCAGGATTCATCTAGTGACACGTGCCTCTGTGATTCTTGTGTTTGAATGTGTGATTGACTTCCTCTCAACCAGTGGAAAACTTTTTCTTAATTCCTAAGGACCAATAGTGGGGTTAGCAACGCTTCTACCTAGAGGATCAGCCAAGTCAGAATGGAGAATCCACACTAGCCTACCATGGCAGATGAGGGTATACCAGGCAATGCCAACCAAATGCAGAGAGCATTGAGCTGAGATTACTAACTATATCAGGCTCCAGTAATTGAAATATTTCATTGGAACCATCTTTTCTAAAAGCAAGGGCAAAATTCTCATAATTCTCATGTGAATTTTTGATAAATTTCAGAGCCTTAAAAGGTTATATCACCCTGATATTCACTTAAATTAACTAGATCAAACAGCTGAGACCACAGTCGGGGCTCTCAAAATATTTGTGCTTGTAGATTTGGATGGATAAATGGATGATGAATGGATAAGTGAAAGAGAACTGAAGTACATAGCATTTCAACTTGCCATGGTTTGTTGAGGCTACCAAGCAATTTTTAAATGATTTTCTTTTTTTATTTTAATAGTTTTGTCCTCTCCTAATCCCCTGGAGAAGGTAATGGCAACCCACTCCAGTATTCTTGCCTGGAGGATCCCATGCATGAGAAGCCTGGTAGGCTACAGTCCATGGGGCCGCAAAGAGTCGGACACGACTGAGCGACTTCACTTCACTTCAATCCTTGATAAGGGCTTCCCAGGCGGCTCAGTGGTAAAGAACCCACCTGCCAATGCAGGAGACCCAGGAAACGTGGATTTGATTCCTGACTGGGAAGAGTCCCTGGAGTAAGAAATGACAACCCACTCTGGTATTCTTGCCTGGAAAATTCCTTGGACAGAGGAGCCCAGCATGCTCCCTCCCATAGGGTCACAAAGAGTTGGACATGACTGAGCAACTGAGCACACACACACACAATCCTTGATAGGCAAGGAAGAGGGGCTGTAGAGAGAGGAGGTGCTATCCAGGTCATTTTCTTTCTTTTTCTCAACCATAGTTGCCACAAAATATGGAAAAAGTAATCTCCATGCTATTCTTGGTGAGGGACTAGGAATAGAAACAGAAATAGAAACTAGACTAACAATAATAAGCACACAGTAGGCAAAATGAAGTCATTGAATTAGCAGCTGGGAACTATGTCAAGACACTTTAATCTATGGGCTCTGCAGGCCATGTTATTTATAGGGTAAAGTGAAGTCGCTCAGTCGTGTCCGACTCTTTGTGACCCCATGGACTGTAGCCTACCAGGCTCCTCCATCCATGGGATTTTCCAGGCAAGAATACTGGAGTGGGTTGCCATTTCCTTCTCCTTATTATAGGGTAGCTCCCGTCAGTATCTTCTAGCAAGGAACTCTAGCAAGAGTACTATGAAATACTTTACAAGTCAATGTTTGCAATTGAATGTAAAAGATTGATAATCTGTACATTCAAGATGTATGCATAACATATTGGTTTTCTTTAATATATAGTTGTATATTAATTAGAAGAAATTCATAGCTTTGACAATAGTTTTAAAGAGCCAAAGCAAGGAACTAAGTGAAATAGGATGACAGCTAATATGTGCTCTACATACTTGACATGCTACAAGTAATTGAGAAAATGTAGGTGGACATGAATAGGTGGAGAAGGCAATGGTAACTCACTCCTGTACTCTTGTCTGGAAAATCCCATGGACGGAGGAGCCTGGTGAGCTACAGTCCATGGGGTCACGAAGAGTTGGACACGACTGAGTGAATTCACTTTCATTTTTCACTTGCATGCATTGGAAAAGGAAATGGCAACCCATCCCAGTGTTCTTGCCTAGAGAATCCCAGGGACCGGGGAGCCTGGTGGGCAGCCGTCTATGGGGTTGCACAAAGTCGGACACAACTGACCTGGAAATAAACTGATGAATTCATGGTGCCAAACTCTGAGATTTTACTGGGGAGGATTGAGACCCAGGCTTCTGGGAAGGTGGAGTGAACTAATAAAACATCATGCTCAATCATTGCTGAGATCCAACTGAATGAAGTTAGTAGGAGGCGATATTACTTAAGGACTCAAAGGTTAACAGAGGCGAAGTCGTTTCTATGGTGGCATATGTTCCTTGGATGAAGACAAGGATAGTCAGGGGCTAACAAGTGAATGAGAAGTATTATCTAATATTAGATGTTTTGCTATCAGATCAACCAAGACGAAGGGACTGACCCAGACAGAGCAGTACACAGGGCTGCCCTCAAGAGGTGAATGGGATTAAATAACATTTCCCATCGAAAAACCAGAAAACCGTTTTAATACAAAGATTATGGGTTTTTCACTAGCTTTTCTTAATCTTCTTCACTTAATCTTTTAAAAAGTTCCAGTGACTGGAAATTTCATGGAGTCCACAAAACCATAAATATCACATGCAGAAAGATACATGGAAAATTTTGCAGTTAGCTTAAGAGACTAACTACTTTAGTGGAAAATGAGAAGGAAGAACAAGCTTAAAGCACTTTGCATGAAAATAAAAAATTTAAAAGCGAAATGAAGCATTGTATTCAGATGTTTAAATTTTAATCTTGTTTATGTCACAAATTAACTGTGTGATTGTTGGCACCAAATCTTTTTAGATTCTTAATTTCCCTATCTGAGAAAGAGGATGTAGGATAAGATCATCTTTGGAGTTCTATCTGGATTTAATTTTATAATTTTATAGTTTAGAGGTTTTCATTAAGCATAAATTCAACATGAAGCAATGCTGTGACATATGATGCCCAAAATTTAATTCATTAGGAGAAATACAGAGACTAGATCATCCCACGGTATTCAACACCAGTCACTTCATTTGGCTGGACAATCAAGTTCTGGCTGCCATATATTTGGAAGGATATTGGAAAATTAATAGCACATCTGGAGGAGGGTGACTAAAGTGTTTATGATTCTGGAAACAATATTATGGAAAAAATGGTAAGATTAACTAGGGTTCATTATCCAAGGCCAGAGAAGAAGGAGGCTCCCAGAAACTTTCTTCTAATGTCTCTTCTTGAAGCTCTAGGTAGAAGGTTATAAGATTTTCCTAAAGGCTACATAAAAATAGATAAACTAGGATGTTCTAATGATTAAAGTTCTCTAGTAATAAATTGGATTGCTTTGTGATGAAGCTATTTCCTCACAAGGGTAATGTTTAGGGAAAAGTTGAACAACCATGTCTGTCTGGGTGGAAAACTCAATTTCATGACCTCAAGGGTCCCAGGCACTCAAACTTACTTCCATCCTATGATTTTATGAATACTGATGTTAGTTTTGAAATTACAGTTTTAAAAATTCACATGCTAATTTCAGGTGTGACTATTTTTAAGGCACACTACCTAGGTATTTTTTGATTAATCAGGAATAAAATAAGCTTTGTTGTTTGTCGTTCAGTTGTTCGGTCATGTCCACCTCTTTGCAACCCCATGGACTGCAGCACTCCAAGCTTCCCTGTCCTTCACTGTCTCCTAGAATTTACTCAAACTAATGTCCACTGAGTTGATGATACCATCCAAGCATCTCATCCTCTGTTACCTCCTTCTCCTGCCTTCAACCTTTCCCAGCATCAGTGTCTAGAAATACATTAAAAATTGTCAAAACTCTGGCAATTCCATTCAGATCTAAATAGGAAAAGTATAAGAAGCTGCAACAAAATCTAGAGGGTCTTACCAGCTCCTCTGCCTCTTTCTTTCACAAGGATTTCTCTTAGCATATGTCTTTCTCACCTTTTCCTGTCTTGATGTCTACTTCTTGGATGGTCTGAACTGACATAGGGATAAAGGAACAATAGACATTCACTATTCACTTGAATTTTAGCTGTTTTACTCTTCCCTTTATGATTCCAAATTAATTTGCTTTCTTTCTATGAACAGTTTATTCCTGTTGATGGATATAAAGTGAGTTGAAATTTTGTTAATTTTTAATGGAAAAGTAGGAATGATCTTCCTTTTTGTTACAAAACAACTCATTATTTTAGAAGAATGATAGTTTAGAATTTACTGAAGAATTTTAAGAAGAAATGAATATTTTAAGTGAAAGTATTTCATATCACTTAATCTTTGACTTTACATCTAAATGGACTAGTAAAATCTACCTGGGTGTACAGGATCTCTATATATATGTAGACATGACTTTGAGGAGGGCCAGCGAAACGGTAGTAGAGAGAGTCAAACCCCTGGCCAGGCAAAAGTCCCTCCACTGTCTGCATCTGCTGTCAGCTCCTCCTCTGTCTCATCTGCTGGCATGTCCAGCCAGTGAATCTCAGATGACCCAAAGCATGGAATTTCCTGCAAGGTAGCAGGAGGGACAGGAAACACCATGTGCTTCCTGGTTTTGGAGGTGGCACAGGGATATGGAGCAGCCAGTAAAAGCAAACAGCCTGAAGTGGGAAGGGATTTGGTGACCTTGTCAACAGAGTTTTGCTTTTCAGCAGAATGATACAATCACTTATCAAACTTCAATCTGAACTCAGCAAATAACTACTGGAAACACTTACGGGCTATTCTTTGGTGGCTCAGCAGTAAAATGCAGGTTTGATCCCTTGGTCTGGAAATTCCTCTGTAGAAAGACATGGCAACCCACTCCAGTATTCTTGACTGGGAAATCCCATGGATCTGGGAAGTCCATGGGATTGCAAAGAGTCAGACATGACTTAGTGACTAAAACAACAAACAATAACAACAAATTCACTTTTTGCAGGATATTTACTTTCAAGAAAAGTGTTAGTCAGTCATGTCCAACTCTTTGTGACCCCATGGACTATAGCCCACCAGGTTCCTCTGTACTTGGAATTCTTCAGGCAAGAATACTGGAGTGTATAGCCATTCCCTTTTCCAGGGGATCTTCCTGACCCAGGGATCAAACCTGGGTCTTCTGCATTGCAGGAAAGTTCTTTACCATCTGCGCCACCAGGGAAAATCTACAATTTAATAAGGTAGAGAAGATAACTACTGGCTAATTCAGGGGAGAAAAACAAAGATAGACCCAGCCTTCGCTGCCTTGTAGTGTGCTGGTGCTCAGTAGTGATAAGCAGACATTCTTTTGCCCTGGAGTCAGGGAAGGCTATTCAGGAACCCCTTCACTGAGGAGAGTCTTGAGAAAAGTTGAGGAGAATAACAATATGTTTAGATGGAGAGAAGGGTGCAGTCATTCTAGTTAAAGAGAACTGCTGCAGACCTTAGCTCTGAGGCAAAGAGAATGATATGTGAATGGGAGCCAAGAACCTGGGTGAACCTTTCAGGTTCTTAAACATGGTATAAAACACTATATATCAAGAAGTAGAGTGAGGCTACAGGGAAAAAAATTTTCAATTATTTAAACATCTCTTTCTTTTATTTCCTAATAAGAAGCCGTACAATATAAAGATTAAAGGCAGGAATCGGGATGCAGTGTGGATATGAATTACAGTCAAGTCACCTTAAGAAAGTTACTTAATGTTTCTGAGCTTCTATTTCCTCATGAGTTAAATAGTGGTAAATATTAGCACCATTTACAAAGGATTTTTATGAGAATTGTAAGAGATGAGGCAAGTATGATTATCACATTTCTCATAATATTTTGTGGGGGTCCAGATTCAACAGTGACCAACTGGAGGAGCTTCTGAAGCATCTCAGCATAGCACCTGCTTACAAAAATGAGCACACATGGCTTTTAAAATTTTTTGTTAAAAATTAGTGTTATAATTTATTGTGGCTCTATCAAAATACCATTGATCTAATCAGCTTTTATCACATAATGCAGTTTATATTTTAAAAAATATTTACTTATTTATTTGGCTCTGCTGCATCTTAATTGTGACACATGAACTGTTAGTTGCAGCCTGTGGGATCCACTTCCCTGACCAAGGATTGAACCCAGGCCCCCTGTGCTGGGAGCCACTGGATCACCAGGGAAGTTCCTGCAGTTTATATTTTCAACACAGTGAGAGCAAAAGAAAAGAAAGGTTTTCTGCATCCTGAATTAGAAGTATCATTTGATAAACACATTTTATAATTAAGAAACGGAGATGGTTGTTTTAATATGATAGGGTCTCAGTACATTTTTTAAAATTTATTTTAATTGGAAGCTAATTACTTTACAATATTGTGGTGGTTTTTGCCATACATTCACATGAATCAGCCATGGGTGTACATGTGTTCCCCAACCTGAACCCCCCTCCCACCTCCCTCAATTTTTAAAAAATGAATAAGTCTACCCATTTAGTCAACTAACATTTATTTTGAATAGTGATACATGTTATAAAAAAGTAAAGTAGGGTGATATGATACTGAGTGGGCTCTGTGTGTGAAGGAGGGGTTGGTGCTCTCAAGTTTAAACTAGTTTTAAAGTCTAAATTTGCAAATTGTTTGAAAACTAAAATTCCTATTTAGTATGTCTAAAATAAAAACTGTCAAAAGATGTATAATAAATACTTCAAGTTTAAATTAAACACTTGCTTGTGAAAAGTTAAATTTTATTTATCTCAGAGTTCATGGACTTCTTCTGGTGTTTTATCTTCCTTTCATTTGAAAATGAAATTGGAAAAAAAACAAAGTTAATGCTCTCAAGTTTAAACTGGGTGCTAGTTTTAAAGTCTAAATTTGCAAATTGTTTGAAAACTAAAATTCCTATTTAGTATGTCTAAAATAAAAACTGTCAAAAGATGTATAATAAATACTTCAAGTTTAAATTAAACACTTGCTTGTGAAAAGTTAAATTTTATTTATCTCAGAGTTCATGGACTTCTTCTGGTGTTTTATCTTCCTTTCATTTGAAAATGAAATTGGAAAAAAAACAAAGTTACTTTCAGTAATTGAAGGTAAATCGTTAAGCATGGATTTCTCTCCCTTTGGCTAATGTTTCATTGCCCTCTACAATTCTGGCATTTCTAGAATGCCAACCAAGTGATTACTCTGGCCTCTCCCCAGTTGATTTTCATTGACACTATTAGAAATTCTCAAGAACTCTTTGGATTATTATAAGTTTTGTGTTTGTATAGTAATTAATTTATAATCATATACTGTTTTGTGGAATATTTGAAGTTGACTTGGTGATGATGTCCTTTTCTATAATGAATTTCCCAGATAGAGTAGATTACATGCCTGAATTCTCAGACTGATCCGTTTATTAAGAATTTATCATGAGGCTATCATGTGCCAAGTGCTTTCGATATTAGGTTGAATCCTATACTACTGTTGATAATTCTGCCTTCTTTGCCTGAAAAATAAAAAATTTGTAATAGTTCAATTTATTTAAAAAAATTCTCCTTTAAAGAACTTTCAGTAGAATATAAAGTTGTAGATGGATAAACAAAGGAACGTCTTTGAAAATTTTACTTTTCACTTCAGTTCAGTCACTCAGCCGTGTCCGACTCTGTGACCCCATGAACCGCAGCACACCAGGCCTCCCTGTCCATCACCAACTCCCGGAGTCTACCCAAACCCATGTCCATCGAGTCGGTGATGCCATCCAACCATCTCGTCCTTTGTTGTCCCCTTCTCCTCCTGCCCTCAATCTTTCCCAGCATCAGGGTCTTTTCAAATGAGTTAACTCTTCACATCAGGTGGCCAAAGTATTGGAGTTTCAGCTTCAACATCAGTCCTTCCAGTGAACACCCAGGACTGATCTCCTTTAGGATGGACTGGTTGGATCTCCTTGCAGTCCAAGGGACTCTCAAGAGTCTTCTCCAACACCACAGTTCAAAAGCATCAATTCTTCAGCGCTCAGCTTTCTTCACAGTCCAACTATCACATCCATACATGACCACTGGAAAAACCATAGCCTTGACTAGATGGACCTTTGTTGGCAAAGTAATGTCTCTGCTTTTCAATATGCTATCTAGGTTGGTCATAACTTTCCTTCCAAGGAGGAAGTGTCTTTTAATTTCATGGCTGCAATCACCATCCACAGTGATTTTGGATCCCACAAAAATAAAGTCAGCCACTGTTTCCACTGTTTCCCCATCTAGCTGCCATGAAGTGATGGGACCAGATGCCATGATCTTCATTTTCTGAATGTTGAGCTTTAAGCCAACTTTTTCACTCTCCTCTTTCATNGACTCTCAAGAGTCTTCTCCAACACCACAGTTCAAAAGCATCAATTCTTCGGCGCTCAGCTTTCTTTAGCACTTAGTAGATGCTCAGTTATATTTACTGGAGATAAATATTTCATAAATGAATGAGTAAATTACTGAATTTGTTCAGTGATATTTAGGTTTTAAAGCTCTACTTTTATTAAAATTCTTGCCCAACAAGAAAATGTGTTGTGAGTAAATTTCTAGATTGTAATGCCTATTCCTATTGGAAACAATTGTCCTACCCATTCCTGTATGCATATACACTGAAAATACTTGCTGAGCACTTAATACATGACAAGAATTTTTGTAGGTACTATGATACAGTTAGAACAGAGTTCTTTTCTTTCACAAAACTGAAATTCTATCATCGGATTTTAGAAATATGAGCTTTCATAGAAATACAACAGTGCATTATAAATTAACAAACTAGAGTATAATATTAAGTGCTAAGGCTCTGCTATCAAGCAAAACTGATTTTCTGCCATTTATTATTATGTCCTTAAACAAAGTTGCAAGATTTTCCAGCCTATGTTTTTTTAATCTATAAATTAGAAAGAAAAATACTACTACTTAATGGAGTTTCTGTGATGATTAAATGAGATAATACTTGGAAAGAATATACTGCTATGACTTGTTGAGTATTTACTATCATCATCACTGTCAATACTGAACAAATGTTTAAGCACCTACCATGTCGGCCACTGGGATAGGTCTAGAGTTTCAGCAACATCAGTGCTGAAAATGTATTGTTGTCTCTGCTGTCATGGAACTTAGTATCTAATTTATAGTTTATGGAAAGGGGGGGTGGGGCACAGGCTGCAGAAGTGGCAGCAGAGAACAGTCTGAAAGGCTGACCAAATTCAGGCTTGTACTGTACACAGAAAAGCCCAGTTACAAATACACAGCCCTCTTAAGTTACACAGTGCATCATGACAGCACAGGAAAACATTCTTTTNAGTTTATGGAAAGGGGGGGTGGGGCACAGGCTGCAGAAGTGGCAGCAGAGAACAGTCTGAAAGGCTGACCAAATTCAGGCTTGTACTGTACACAGAAAAGCCCAGTTACAAATACACAGCCCTCTTAAGTTACACAGTGCATCATGACAGCACAGGAAAACATTCTTTTTTTTCATCATCTTTCATATGTTCCCCCCTCCCTTAACATTCTCACATACCCCAAGCCCAGTTAGGTTAGCACTGCCTACGTTAGAAACCCTTTGTAGGTCATGCTATCCTATTAGCACATTAAATATCTACAATTTTATTAAAATCTTTGACTTAAGCCAGTCTAGAGATTCTTAATATAGGCTAAAGGTATCAGACAGTCCTGGTTTTCTGTCTTAGCTCAGGCATTTATGAATTTCATGACCTTTGGCAAGTAATTCAACATCTCTGAGCCTTTGTATCTGCAACATGGAAAGAAAATAATAGGAACCACTTCATAGGGTTGTTGAGTGGCTTCAGAGACTGTGTAAGGAAAGTGCTTAATACAAGCTTGGCCCATAGCCAGGCCTCACTAAAATGTCCCTTTGGCCTTCTGGTAGTGGCTCTTTGGGGTCTCTGTCTGCCGAGAACTGGAGAGATGCACTACCAGTCTGTCAGATGTAGACACAAGTGACCTAGGAACCCGAGTTTAACCGCCTAGCAATCTGTCTTAAACAGCCCGTCACTAGATATAGGAGATCCTTACTGTCTTATAAAAAGCCCTTTATAAGCCAGGAAGTCTTGTGCAAAGGGAAGGAATCAGAATTATGCTTTCTTGATTTTCACATACGTAAGTGCAGGTCTAATCAAGTTTGTCTATCAGGGAATCCTATGGAATCCCTCTCTAGATCGCTGAGCCCAAATGCACAACTGCCTCTCTGAGATGGTTTGCCATGACCACCCAGAGGATGATCTCTTGAGTTTCTAGCAAGGTTTGCCATTCCTTTTTGTGTGTGTTACAGCATGTAATAAATACCACATGAGTGAGCCTTTAGCATTGGCATTTAACCTAGGAAAAGAAAACAGAACATCTTGTTCTCAAAATGTATTAATTCTAGATTCTGGATATACTTAATGGATTTCACTGAGTACCATGTTCCTTCAGTTATCCAAGTACAGAAACTTATGAAAATAAACAGTTATATGCAGGAGCTAGGAGGTGCTGGCTCTTGAGAGCTGATTGTGTTGATTACACCCATTTTTTTATCTTTGAGTGACATCATGTTGGTAGCTTAAAATCTGAAATCTGCCATGGTGGGATATTTATATCATGGAAATTAAAAAAAAAAAAAANAGATCTTTTTTTGTACAGTTCTTCTGTGTATTCTTGCCACCTCTTCTTAATATCTTCTGCTTCTGTTCAGTCCAAACCATTTCTGACCTTTATTGAGCCCATCTTTGCATGAAATGTTCCCTTGGTATCTCTAATTATCTTGAAGAGATCTCTAGTCTTTCCCATTCTGTTGTTTTCCTCTATTTCTTTGCATTGATCACTGAGGAAGACTTTCTTATCTCTCCTTGCTATTAGCTTACCTTTACAAAATTAATTGCTTTATTTTCATTAATTTTTAAAATGCATAAGGCAAACAGGATACATTTCTATGAAATAACAAATTTAGCCAAAACAAGACTTACTTTTTTAAAAGTAAACTTGATCCATTTAATTCATATAAAATTTAAATTGATTTTAATTGTTCTTTACAATACAAATATTTATTGTCAATGATGAATAATAAACCTCTTTAAATCATAAGCCAAAACAATATAAATAAAATATATCTTCTGCTTCATTGACTGTGCTAAAGGCTTTGACTGTGTGGATCACAACAAACTGGAAATTTTTAAAAAGATGGGAATACAGACCACCTGACCTGTCTCCTGACAAACCTGTATGCAGGTCAGGAAGCAACAATTAGAAATTTACATGGGTCAGGAGGCAACAGTTAGAAACTTACATGGAACAACTGACTGCTTCAAAATTGGGAAAGGAATAGTGTATATTGTCACCCCATTTATTTAACTTCCATGCAGCGTACATCAGGCAAAATCTTGGGCTGAATGAAGCACAAGCTGGAATCAAGACTGTAGGGAGAAATATCAACAACCTCAGATACGCAGATGATAGCACTCTAGTGGCAAAAAATGAAGAGTAACTCAAGCGCTTCTTGATGAGGGTGAAAGAGAAGAGTGAAAAAATTGTCTTAAAACTCAACAGTAAAAAAACTAAGATCATGGCATCTGGTCCCTTCACTTCATGTCAAACAGAAGGCGAAAAATGGAAGCAGTGTCAGATTTTATTTTCTTGGACACCAGAATTATTGCAGCTATTGACTGCAGCCATGAAATTAAAAGACACTTGCTCCTTGGAAGGAAAGCTATGACAAACGTAGACAGCTTATTAAAAAGGAAAGATATCATTTTGCCGACAAAGATTCATATAGTCAAAGCTATGGTTTTTTCCAGTAGTCATGTACAGATGTGAGAGTTGGGCCATAAAGAAGGCTGAGCACTGAAGAATTGATGCTTTTGAACCACGGTGCTGGAGAAGACTCCTGAAAGTCCCTTGGACTGCAAGGAGATCAAACTATTCAATCCTAAAGAACGTCAACCTTGAATATCATTGTGAGGACTGATGCTGAAGCTGGAGCTCCAGTCCTTTGGCCACCCGATGCAAAGAGCAGACTCATTAGAAATGACCTTGATGCTGGGAAAGTTTGAATGCAAAAGAAAAAGAGGGCAACAGAGGATGAGATGGTTAGAGAGCATTACCAACTCAATGGACATAAATTTGAGCAAACTGCAGGAGATAGTGAAGGACAGGGAAGTGGGGCATACTGTATGTGGTCCATGGGGTCACAAATACTCAGACTTAGTGACTGAACAAAAACTCCTAAATTACGTTCAGAAAATTTTCACTGAAAGCGACTTTCTTTTTTTAACCAAAATCGTTACCTTATTTGAGATTCAAAATTCAAATCCTTGTCAAATGATTGTGATTTATATGTCTTTTCAGTTTTACTAGAGTCATTGCTGCCTTCTTAGTTGTTTGCCATAGACTCTATACAATGGATAGGACAGCTGGGATGTAAAGCTCAGTAAGTTGCTTTTGTCATAAAGGTGAACTTCCTCTGAGTCCCTTGCTGCACTCCTTCAGTGAATTGACTCAGAAGATAACTCCTCATCAACCTTATCAAAACTGTCCATAGACCCAAGCCTAGAAGCCTCTTTTTCCATCTCATACCTCATCTTTATAAATCACCCTTTCTAACCATCAGGCATATTCGTGAAACACAAATGCAAATATAATATGAAACAGACACAATAACTACTAAGTGAGAAAATATATCAAGAAATGGGAAAACCTCACAATACAGTTTACTTTTAACCAATGGAGTCCCCATTTGGCAGCCTTTACTTTTGATATGAAGCAGCAGGAGGCATATTACTGTTGGTGTGAACATGTCTTCCTTAGAATGACAATTTCCTTTTGATTTTCTATTATATGAGTAAAACCTATTTGCTTTCTTAAGTCGGTTGGCTGTGCATAAAGGGAGTTGCAGAACGTAACTTGAGGAGATACTGACATCATTCTACCTTCCTCTAGTCTATGTAACAACTGCACTCATCAGACTTCAAAACCCTCCCCAATTTGGCATCAGATTCTGAGCATAAATTCATCCAGATGGACGGTATCTATCCCCCTGGCTACTTGTTGTTGGCGCCAAATATTCTCTAAAAAAAATTGTTAATCAGAATATTCAGCCACAACCCATTATATCATGTAGCATGTGAAGTTAAAAAAACTGATGCTTAGTGTTTTTTCTATCGTTCTTTCACATAGGAGCTATGATGATGTCTCACAGACCCTCAGACACTGCAGGTCTACTGAGAAACTCTGCAAAGACAATCTCACCTGTTCACAGGCTTCACTTCTTTCAAACTCATGTCTCCTCATAGTTCTGGGTGTATAAAATTGCTTGCTCACTGTCTCCACTTGAATGTTTCAACGTGCCAAACCCAAATCCTGAGTAGATCTCTTATCTATCTCCCATTGCTCAAAAAAGCAAATTGTGAGCCACTCCTCGTGCTGCCAACCAGGAAATAACACCAATATCCACTAATTGCAAACATCAACACCTGGGCATCATTCTCTTCTCAGTCTCCTTAACCTCCATATTTAACTAGTCTCCAATTATTGTTGATTCTACTTCCTAAGTATCTCTAAATTGAACATTGCTCTCAATCTGTATCCTTGTCACCCCTCATCAGACTGCTCTCTTCTTTTGGGCTGCACTTCCAGAACACACTTAAGTGGTCTCCCTCATCTACTATTAACCAGGCCACTATATTCTCCACTATTTTGCCAATGGATGATTTTTATAATGCATAATCTTATCATGCCTCTCCCTACTTGAGATTCCTTAATAACCGTCAGTGTATTGCTTTGATGATAAAGACTGAAATTCCTATTAAGACATGTAGTGACTTATTAGGAGTGGGATTTGGCCCCTGCTAACCTCACAGGCATCACCTCTGACATACCCCCTTTTATCATTGCGTTCCACTCATATAGACCTAAAAACACCCTATTCTTCGAGGCGCCTTCTAGTTGCTGCACTGTTGCCCATATCACCTGTGCGTGTGCATGAGAAGTTGCTTCAGTCATGTCTGACTCTTAGTGACACTTTGGTCTGGAGCCCACCAGGATCCTCTGTCCTTAGCATTCTCCAGGCAAGAATATTTGAGTGGGTTGCCATGCCCTCCTCCAGGGGATCTTCCCAACCCAGGGATCGAACCTATGTCTCATGTCTCTGCCCTGGCAGGTGGGTTCTTTACCACTAGCGCCACCTGGGAAAGCCTGCTCCTGTCATCTACCTTCTGCCTAAATACCTCCTGCTGCTTTCATCTCACTCTTACTCATCTTTCAGATCTGAGTTGAAATGTCATTTTCCAAGAGAAACTGGAAATTCCTTGGGACTGTGCACTTCTGCCTAATTTCACTTACAACAATTCTAATTACACAGTTAACTGCACAATGTGTTAGCTATTATCTATCCCCGAGGCAACTCTGGTTGCTCCTGGAAGGCAGAGAATGTATTTGTTATGTTTACCACCTTATCTTCAGCATTAAAAAATGCTAAACACGATTGGGGGAATAAATGAATAAAATGAATGAATCCTTAAACTCATTCCTTTGCTACAGCTCTGTTCTTGAGGAATATAATTTTCCATAACCATTACATAAAGAAACCTGAATTTTTATTTTGACTTTGTAAATTAATTACACTTTTTATAGTAAGCAAACTGCTTAACATTTGAGACTATTTTTAAAGTAATGTCGACCTTACCATCTCATGTGTTATAAGTTTTATGTGATAAAATATATTTTGATACATAGCAAATTAAAGAACAACATGAAATGTTAAGTTATAACAATAATTATCTGTGGTTTGAACTTATTGGCATGAAAAATCATCCCATTTATTTGTAAGAGCAAATATAAATATTGATTTGAGATTAGCACTGCAGCTGTTCAATATTTCAGGGCCCATTAATTATTGCAAGACACAATTTTTGAAAGTTCAAGGAAAATAGAACAATTACTCTATAGTATGTTTCCCTACTACTAACTACAAAGTGATATTTTCAAATCAGTATTTCTTATGAGAAAAACACAAAAATTTTTTTTTCTGGTTTTATTCTTTTATTTTCTTTTATTTTTTTTTTTAATTTTTATTTTTACTTTATTTTACTTTACAGCACTGTATTGGTTTTGGCATACATTGACATGAATCTGCCACGGGTGTACATGAGCTCCCAAACATGAACACCCCTCCCACCTCCCACCCCACATCATCCCTCCGGATCATCCCTGTGCACCAGCCCCAAGCATCCTGCAAGACAGCAAAAGAGACAAAGATATGTAAAGCAGACTTTTGGACTCTGTGGGAGAGGGAGAGGGTGGGATGATTTGGGAGAATGGCATTGAAACATGTATACTTTCATGTAAGAAAAGAATCGCCAGTCTATGTTCGATGCAGGATGCAGGATGAAAAATATATAATTTTAATAAACATATGCCAAAATTAATATTTATTTTCTTTTCTGTTTGAATACAAACCAGCATAGACATGAACTTAGCTCTTTTCTCCTGGGATACAAGAAAGCACTATTCAAATTCAATCAGAACATCCAGATGTAAATGCACTGTTCATTTAGAGTTCACAGGATGTTCTCTTTGGCTTTCGTTCTTCCAGACTGGATTTATATCAAGACTTAAAAAAATTAATTAGCAGTTCTAATATTAAAGAATATTGTTATTTCACCTTGCAATCACTTAGGTTGACTAGTTATTGCAAAACAAAAGTTGCCAAAATGTGATCAATTATTGCTTAAGTATAAAGATTAAAAATTAAACTCCTAATGTGGACTACGTATTTTTTTCCTCAATCATATTTTTGAAAAACAAGGTAAGTATTTATTAAAGGATCTTCCATGGTGGCTCAGGGGTAAAGAATCTGCCTGCCAACGCAGGAGATGTGAGTTAATCCCTCATCTGGGAAGATCCCCTGGAGAAGGAAATGGCAAACCACTCCAGTATTCTTGCCTGAAAAATCCCATGGAAGAGGAGTCTGGCAGGCTTCTGGGGGTTACAAAAAGTCAGACATGACTTAGTGAGTCAACAACAACAATAATTTATCTAAGAGAAATACAAAATCAGAGGCAGAAAAGAACATGCCTTTTAAGGTCTGTTTTATACATGTTTAGTTTTTCCTTTCTTTCCACACAACACAGATCCAGGCTGATGCGCTACTGTGGCTGTCCACTGCTGAGGGCTAACTCCTTGCTGGTTGCCTGGACGTGACTGCATCAGCTGAAGGGTATTTTGACTAGAACTACCTACTATGCTTATAGAAAGTGGTGTTGTTCAGTCGCTCAGCGTGTCTGACTGCAACCCCATGGACTGTGGCCTGCCAGGCTTCTCTGTCCTTCACCATCTCCTGGAGTTTGCTCAAACTCATGTCCATGAGTTGGTGAGGCCATCCAACCATAGAAAGTGTAATGTTTTGTTTCTACCAGCTCCAAGAATGAATATGTGACAACCAAAACAAAATCTCCTACAGAAGATCAGATATGCAAATTAGTTCTTTGAATTGCTAGTCTGACCTCGCATTTTCCTAATGTTAATATAAGAGATCAACATCTTTTAAAAGTTTGTCTTGTCTTTTCCAAAACAGCAATTTGTTTTCCAGAAATTTCTGGCCACTATGATTTAAGAGTGTCATAACCTGGCGCTCTCAGAGACCCGTTGTACCTACGAGTCTTTTACTCTCTAATAAAATAAACCTGGATTTGCAGAACATCTGGGACAGAAAATATTCCTCATTATGTTCTATTTAATATATTTGAATTTGTACAATACATTTCCTAGAAAAATCCTGCCCAATACGCATATAAATCCTAGGTAGAACAAATATAAAGGAAACCACTTATTGGTACAACACACTTAAATGGCAGAAAACCAAGAATAAAGAATAAATTTTTAAAGTAAACAGAGGAAAAAGACATATTACATATGGAAACAATGAATGACTGTAAAATGCTATCTTTAGAAAGAAAAAAAATCAGTCTAGAGTTGTATTTCCAAAAAAATCCTAATAATTGAAAGCAAAAAAAGAAGAAGCCAAAAGCATTTCTAATAGGCAAAAGGTGAGAGTTTTAGTTTTCAGTTAAATTGCACTATACAAAATTCTGAGAGGTTTTCAGAATTAAGAAAAGTTATAACAAATGGAACAACTCTAGACCTACAGTAAGTAGTGAAGAGCACCAGAATGAGTAAATATTTGGTTAATGTATATATGCACATATTAAAAATAAGAATGCTAAAACAATATTTTAATGAAAATTAAAATACTGAAACTATATTTTAGTTTCTTCAAAAATATATTGACTATATAAAATAATAATAACAATCTATTGGGTCTATCACAAGTATAGAATAAAACAGAGTACAAAAGTCAGAAAGTGGGAACATTTTACAACTATAAGCTTACAACTACAATGTTCTCACATTGTTTGTGAAGTGCCATAATATTATTTAAACTGTGAAAACTTAAAGATATATTATTATTTCTAGACTAAGCAATCTATAAAAAGCAAAGAAGCATATCAAAAGAGTCAACTGATAGGAATAGAGTAAATACTAGAAACTACTTTATTCAAAAATAAGGCAAGAAAAGAGAAATGGAATAAAGGTTAAATGGTATAGACAACAAGATGGGAAAATAAAACATAACCATATTAGTAATTACACTAAATTTAAATAGACTCCAACTAAATACTTCAAGTAAAAGACAGAGATGTTCAGACTGGTATAAAAATTCTATCTATATATTCTTTTAGAAAAACCACTTTTAAATAAAAATGTACAAATGTGTTAGCCATTGATGAAGGTATGTTGTTTCATAATGAATGATTTCTCTCTGTATTTTAGAGAACATGTTAGCCAAAGGCTATGTAGCTATTTTCAGTCTGGGCCTACGTACAATATAGGCCAGGGCTTCCCTGGTAACTCAGCTGGTAGAGAATCCACCTGTAATTCAGGAGACCAGGGTTTGATTCCTGGGCAGGAAGATCCCCTGAGGAGGGCATGGCAACCCACTCCAGTATTCTTGCCTGGAGAATCCCCATGACAGAGAAGCCTGGTGGGCTACAGTCCATGGAGTAGCAAAGAGTGAGTCAGACATGACTGAGTGACTAAGCAGAGTACATATACAATATATATTTCTTTTTCCAAAGAATCACTCAATCATCAAAGTTTGGGATGTACTTGATTGAATATAGGATGTCTATATACTTTCTGAGAGAGTTAACAAAATAAAACAAGACCTCCCATGTAATAAATGATCTAATGGTGGAATTAAGAGAAATACAACTGAAAACATACAAGAAAATATCCAAAATGAGAGCTTGGGGTCAACTACAGATAATAGACTATTAAATGGTCTGTTCTGGTCAGAACTGAAATCTGTTTTGACCCTGCTTACAAAGTGGACCAGATGCAAATTATTAAAGGATGCTGAGGCTGGTGAACAGAGAAGGCAATGGCACCTGACTTCAGTACTCTTCCCTGGAATATCCCATGGACGGAGGAGCCTGGTAGGCTGCAATCCATGGGGTCACTACGAGTCGGACAAAACTGAGCAACTTCACTTTCACTTTTCACTTTCATGCATTGGAGAAGGAAATGGCAACCCACTCCAGTGTTCTTGCCTGGAGAATCCCAGGGACGGGGGAGCCTGGTGGGCTGCTGTCTATGGGGTCGCACAGAGTCGGACACGACTGAAGCGGCTTAGCAGCAGCAGCAGAGGCTGGTGAAATAAAGAGAGACATTACCAAAGAAGCTCATCACTTCACTGAAGAAACTAGTTAAACTATTGTCACGAGTTACTGGGGTAACGGGCAGAAGAGGGAGAATGTGCTTTAGGTGTAGGGATAAAAGCTTGATTGTGATGAGGGGGAAAAGTCAGGCCTGAAGCCAAAGGAGCAAAAAACTAAAGGAAGGGACAGATAATAAAAGACTTAGGTGACTTCGGAAGCTAAGTCTGTGAACAGAGAGAATGTACAAGTCCCTTCCTTCATGCAGGGCTCTAGGAAAGCTTTCCAGGGTTCAAGTGGCCTGCAAAGCCACCCCGCTGTAAGGCTAGACTCTTAGCTAAATGTAATTGTGCTGCTCTCTGTCGTTTGAGTGGGTGCCTTTGTTTATTGCCCATAAGTGACCACTTCTCAACAGATCAATTTTCTTGGTCCCATTCTTGACATTTTAGTATTCTTATCAACAAGAACATGGCTTTCCCTCATAGCATCTTAGCATAGTGTCTCCAACATTATTTGCTGAGTTTTAATACTGGGTTAACAAACACAATATCCTTCCTAAGTCCTGCTTTCGGCACCCACCAAATCAAAATGCCAAAATACAGCATTCCAGAGTCCAAGGAATGTTACAGTTGTCACCAAAAAATTTAGAAAAGCAATCACACAAATTACAACTCTTTTATTCAGAACACAAGTCAGATATTCTTGAGCTCATTCAACAAATATTTATCAAGTGTCCTCATATGGTTTCTGTTTTATGTACATGTGCCTTGTATAATATCTGTAAGCCTTTCAGCATGTGTGCTCTTATTCAGTGACATTGGTTGGGTAAAAAGCACCTAGCTTTTGATGACCACCTCATGCCAAGTCCCTAAAGGATGTGCTGCAGTCGTAGGGTGTGGTTTTACTGATTACTCACTACTTGTGGCCCTGCCAGTTTTCATTAATGGGAATATTTCCATCAAAACTTTGCATTCCTAAAATGATTTTTTGTGGCTCTACTATGGAGTCCTCTTTGCCAGTCCCTGATATCATAAGTTTTTTTAACTGACCTCTGAGCTTTTGCTCTGTATTTCCTTTTATCTCTTGGATATAAACATGGACTCATTAGATGTTAAATCAGTCTTTCAAGGTGAGGCAATGCTCCCTTAACAGAGTTTTACAAGGGAAGAATTTTCTTCTTTTCTGTTCTCCTTACTTATTTGAAGATACTCAGACTATATTTCTCTATTGGTGGAGATTATTTTGTACAGTTGGACTGACTTGCCAATGCACAAAGAATGTGTTCGTGGAAATTGGCTCTAGAGCAGTGTTTCTCTGATTTGAATGTGATATAAATTGCCTGGCGATCTTGTGAACATGCAAATTCTTTTATTCAGTAGGTCACTGAATTTTACTGAATTTGTGCAGTGTAAGCAGTCCCTTCCTGAACTCTGACCCAAAGAATCACCAGCATTACCTGGAGTTTGTTAGAAATGTGACACTTGGGTACCATCCACATTTATTAAATCAGAATCTGCATTTTAACAAGATCCCAGGTAATTTGTTTGTACCTCAAAGTTTGGGAAATATCATCCTAAAAATCACACAGAATCTGGCAAAAGCACAATTATTAATATTATAACCTCTTTCATTATATCTTTACTGAGTCCTTCTCTGAATATTCCATGAGGACATGGCTGCATATAGTATCAGTAATTCGGTTTAGTTGTGTCCGACTCTGCAGCATTCCAGGCTTCCCTGTCCACCACCAACTTCTGGAGCTTACTCAAACTCATGTCCATCGAGTCAGTGATGCTATCCAACCATCTCATCCTCTGTCGTCCCCTTCTCCTCCTGCCTTCAGTCTTTCCCAACATCAGGGTCTTTTCTAGTGAGTCAGTTCTTCGCATCAGGTGGCAGGGTCTTTTCTAGTGAGTCAGTTCTTCACATCAGGTGGCCAAAGTATTGGAGTTTCAGCTTCAGCATCAGTCCTTCCAAAGAACACCCAGGACTTATCTCCTTTAGGATAGACTGGTTGGATCTCCCTGCAGTCCAGGGGACTCTCAAGAGTCTTCTCCAACACCACAGTTCAAAAGCATCAATTCTTTGGCTCTCAGTTTTCTTTATAGTCCAACTCTCACATCCATTCAAGACTACTGGAAAAACCATTGCTTTGACTAGATGGACCTTTGTTGGCAAAGTATGTCTCTGCTTTTTAATATGCTATCTAAGTTGATCATAGCTTTCCTTCCAAGGAGCAAGTGTCTTTTAATTTCATGGCTATAGTCACCATCTGTGGTGATTTTGGAGCCCCCCCCAAAATAAATTCTCTCACTGTTTCCATTGTTTCCCTATTTATTTGCCGTGAAGTGATGGGGCCAGATGCCATGATCTTAGTTTCCTGAATGATGACTTTTTTTTTTTTTCCTGAATTATGACTTTTAAGCCAACTTTTGCACTCTCCTCTTCACTTTCATCAAGAGGTTCTTTAGTTCTTCTTCGCTTTCTATAAGGGTGGTGTCATCTGCATATGTGAAGTTTTGATATTTCTCCCTGCAGTCTTGATTCCAACTTGTGTTTCATCCAGCCCAGCATTTTGCATGAGGTACTTTGCATATAAGTTAAATAAGCAGGGTGACAATATGCACCCTTGACATACTCCTTTCCCAATTTGGAACCAGTCTGTTGTTCCCTGTCCAGTTCTAACTGTTGCTCCTTGACCTGCATACAGATTTGTCAGGAGGAAGGTCAGGTGGTCTGGTATTCCCATCTCTTTAAGAATTTTCCATAGTTTTTGTGATCCACAGAGTCTTTGGCATAGTCAGTAGAGCAGAAGTAGATGTTTTTCTGGAACTCTCTTGCTTTTTTGATGATCCAGCAGATGTTGGCAATTTGATCTCTGGTTCCTCTGCCTTTTCTAAATCCAGCTTGAACATATGGAAGTTCATGGTTTGCATACTGTTGAAGCCTGGCTCATTCACTTTTGTAGCTTGTCTGAGCTATCTTTGTGTACTGAATTGTGAAATATTGAAGTCATTCCCACTACCAATATAACAATGGTTGGAAACTAGTGCCTCAGGGCTGGAAATAGAATGAAGATATGTTTTGTTGGTCATTTTGTTTGTTTGTCTTGCATGATTAGAAGGGAGTGTTAATGGGCAAGTGTGAAATGATTTATTCCTATCTTCTTACACAGTTTCTATATCATAATAGGTATGACACAACATGTTTAGAGGCATTTGAGTGTGGAATCCTTCAGTTCAGTTCAGTTCAGTCGCTCAGTTGTGTCCAACTCTTTGCAACCCCATGAACCACAGCATGCCAGGCCTACCCGTCTATCACCAACTCTCAGAGCCTGCTCAAACTCACGTCCATTGAGTCAGTGATGCCATCCAACCATCTCATCCTCTGTCATCCCCTTCTCCTCCTGCCTTCAATCTTTCCCAACACAAGGTCTTTTCCAATGAGCCAGCTCCTTGCATGAGGTGGTCAAAATATTGGAGTTTCAGGTTCAACATCAGTCTTTCCAGTGAACACCGGAGACTGATTGCTTTTAGGATGGACTGGTTGGATCTCCTTGCAGTCCCAGGGACTCTCAGGAGTCTTCTCCAACACCACAGTTCAAAAGCATCAATTCTTTGGCACTCAGCTTTCTTTATACTCCAACTCTCACATCCATACATGACCACTGGAAAAACCATAGCCTTGACTATGGTTTTAGTCATAGTCACTTTGTTGACAAGTGATGTTTCTGCTTTTTAATATCCTGTCTAGGTTGGTCATAACTTTCTTTCCAAGGAGTAAGTGTCTTTTAATTCCGTGGCTGCAATCACCATCTGCAGTGATTTTGGAGTCCAGAAAAATAAAGTCAGCCACTGTTTCCACTGTTTCCCCATCTATTTGCCATGAAATGATCAGATCAGATGCCATGATATTAGTTTTCTGAATGTTTAGCCTTAAGCCAAGTTTTTCACTCTCCTCTTTCATTTTCATCAAAAGGCTCTTTAGTTCTCCTTCACTTTCTGCCATAAGGGTGGTGTCATCTGCATATCTGAGCTAATTGATATTTCTCGTGGCAATCTTGATTCCAGCTTGTGCTTCTTCCAGCCCAGCATTTTTCATGATGTACTCTGCATATAAGTTAAATAAGCATGTGACAATACACAGCCTTGATGTACTCCTTTTCCTATTTGGAAGCAATCTGTTGTTCCATGTCCAGTTCTAACTGTTGCTTCCTGACCTGCATACAGGTTTCTGAAGAGGTGGAATCCTTAAGAGCAGTAATTCCCAGTGTAAATTCTATGGAGAATATTTTGAGGGAAATAACAAGTGTTAACTGAAAAAATGTTTCTATGATCCGCTAGGTTTGAATGAAACAAAAGCCAAGTTTGAAGGATATTTCAGAGACTTTGAATTACAGCATACAGTTTAAATATCTACAGTGACATTTCCCAAACTACTTTAGACATGGAACCCTTTGTCACAGAGGATTCAAAGGATTAAAGTCCTGTAGAACATACTTTAGATCAGTAGTTGGCGAACTACACCCTGCAGAACGAATTCAACCCTTCTCTTGCTTTCATACTGCTTGTGAGCCAAGAAACGTTTTTAGGTATTAAGGTGATTAGAAATCAAAGAATAATACTTCATGACATGGATAAAGCCAAAGGAGAAGAACATTTCATGAAAATTATGAGAAATTCAAATTTCAGTGTTCATAAGTAAAGGTTTGCTGGAATACAGCCGTGTTCATTTGGATGTGTTACCTATGGCTTCTTTCATGCTACAGTGACAGATTTGAGCATTTGAAGAAAAAAGTCACATGTCCTGCAAAGATGACCATATTTATAACCTGGCCTTTTTAAACAAACAATTGCCAGCACTTGCTTTCGATGATATTGCTAGGCCTGGCCTCTGAGTCTGCAAAACGGTAATAATAACAATAGTAACTTCTTTTGAAGAATACAGGTGTGTTAAAGATAACAGTAAGCTCTAGCAAATCAGTGTTTTCTCATAGAGACACTTTAAAGTCAATTTAGACATGTAAAGTAACCATTTTAATAAATTATAATAAGAATCTCTTTCTGAAGTTCTCAACAAGTAAATTTTAGACTTCTAAAAATATAGTGAATTTATATTTTGTAGCTAAATTCTATAATATCTAGTTAATAAATATTTACCTGAATCTTTTTTCAGTGGTTGTTCAACTTTTTGATCTTTGGAGCCTTTCTCAACTTTAAAAATTATTGAGAACCTCAAGACTCTTTTATTAATGTGAGCTATGAAGTGAAGTGAAGTGAAGTCGCTCAGTCATGTCCGACTCTTCGTGACCCCATGGACTATAGCCCACCAGGCTCCTCCGTCCATGGGATTCTCCAGGCAAGAGTACTGGAGTGGGTTTCCATTTCTTTCTCCAAATGTGAGCTATACCCATCAATATTTATCAGATTAGAAATTAAAACTGATAAATTTTTTAAAATCTGTATTTATTACTCATTTAAAAAGACGATAAAATCACTTCATGTTAGTATAAATAAGAGATATTTTATGAAGAATAACTATAATTTTCAAAGAGTGTCATTGTTTGATATTTTATTTTGCAAATCTCTTCAGTTCAGTTCAGTAGGATACACTAGATTCTCATCTATTTCTTCATTTAATCTGTTATGACATCATACATCATTAGGCTTCTGGAAAACTCCACTGTATACTTGTATAACAATGATAGTGAAAAAGGTAAATAATGTTTTGAAATTACTATGAAAGTTTGTTCAACCTTATGTACTCTCTGAAAGGGTCTCAGAAGTACTTTAAAAATTGTTACTCTGTTGTAACAGAATGAATATCATATGCATTACACAGACATATACAAACATACACATTTTTACAGTGGTAACAATTCTTGATGGTCCCCAGTTTAGAATGTAGTATGTTTCAAACATTTGCTTGTAAGCTGCCTGATTACTTAGTGCAAGTTAGTGGGTCCAGCAGGTAATCAGGTAGCTTACAAACAAACGTTTGCATGTGTCTGAGTGCCTCTGAGGCCCTTCAGAGAGTACAAAATGTTGAACATACTTTCATAACAATTTCAAAACATTATTTACCTTTTTCACTCTCATTCTCTTACAAGTCTCAGGGCTGCAAGTAGTAAGTGGTAAATGGAATCCTTCTCACCACAGACTAGTTTTCTTCCCAACATAGATACTACCTCTTCATTAAATACCTTGCTAACTGAAAACACGTACATTTATTTATATGTCCACCAAGTACTTATTGACAGGCACTGTTTTGGATGCAGAGTATATACTATAAGATAGATAAGTCTCTGATCTTATGGAGTTAATGTCCTAGGGGCAGAAACAGAAAATAAATATATATGATGTCCCAGGACAACAAGTACCATAGAGAAAGTGATGGGAAAAATATGCTTTTTAATTAGGGTGATTAGGGACAACGTCTCTGTAGTTACACTCAAGCAGAGACCTGAATGAAGCCAGGAAGCATGCCAGAGGGATATTGGAAGGAGCACAGTTCCAGACAGGAGAACAGGAAGAACAAAGGCTCTGGAGTGTCAGCGTTCTTGGCATGTTTGCAGGGAATAGCAAAGAGGCGAGGGGCCTGGAATTAATTTTGAGTAGGGGCGGGAGCAGTAGGGAATTAGGTCAGAGAGGTAGCCAAAGGACACTTTATCGAGAAAGATCAGAGAGATGGAAACTATTCAATCATGTATTCTCATTTTCTGAAAGGAAAAAAAGAAAGCTTTTTTTTTTTTTTATCATATTAAGGTGTTTGCCTTGAGAAAATGAAAAAAAAAACTTTCATCATTTTTGCCATCCATAAATGACTATTCAAGTTATATGTGTTCCATCAGTTTTTACTCTTTCAGTTAACTTTTATTAGGCACCCACTATGCTCTAGATCCTGAGCCAGGTGTTAGGGCTGTGGCAAAGGAAAACAGTGGTTCTCTGTACTCCAGGAGCCCTTGTGTCATATACAAGAAGAGGTCAGGTTGACAAGAGTGTCTTCCATTTCTGTCCACACAGTTCTTTCCAGACGGTGGTTTCCACAAAGCCCTAGCTGGAAGCCTGCCACTTACTGACATGTTGCTACAAATTTTTAAATTAAATGTTCTACAAGAAATGGAATCAGGGTGGTAATGGATCCATCCTACTACTGTTTCAGAAGGGTTTAAAGCATTTAATTTCCATGTCACATCCATTAAAAATTCAATGATGTCATATACTCTGGGGAGCAATCCATTTCCTAATTTGAAGTAGAATCAACAAAACATGATTCCAAGAGGAAATGAAGGTGACAGGGTACAGAATAACATGAAGCAGCACATAGACACCTATCATGAACCTCCCTGGGATTAAGTGACCTGACAGAACAGAGAGTTTCATGGACACAAATCAGAAAACCAGACCATATGCCATTTTCCTCGGAGAAAGAGAGTGAGAGAAAAAAGTGTAAATCAGGATAAAATAAAGTCAATGTGATATGCATAAAACACTTTTAACATTGATTTCCTTTGTACTGAAATGAGGAAAACAGAGCATAAGGACAGCCAAGTGAGGGGACAGGATAATAAGTGGTTCTCTGTACTCCAGGAGCCCTTGTGTCATATACAAGAAGAGGTCAGGTTGACAAGAGTGTCTTCCATTTCTGTCCACACAGTTCTTTCCAGACGGTGGTTTCCACAAAGCCCTAGCTGGAAGCCTGCCACTTACTGACATGTTGCTACAAATTTTTAAATTAAATGTTCTACAAGAAATGGAATCAGGGTGGTAATGGATCCATCCTACTACTGTTTCAGAAGGGTTTAAAGCATTTAATTTCCATGTCACATCCATTAAAAATTCAATGATGTCATATACTCTGGGGAGCAATCCATTTCCTAATTTGAAGTAGAATCAACAAAACATGATTCCAAGAGGAAATGAAGGTGACAGGGTACAGAATAACATGAAGCAGCACATAGACACCTATCATGAACCTCCCTGGGATTAAGTGACCTGACAGAACAGAGAGTTTCATGGACACAAATCAGAAAACCAGACCATATGCCATTTTCCTCGGAGAAAGAGAGTGAGAGAAAAAAGTGTAAATCAGGATAAAATAAAGTCAATGTGATATGCATAAAACACTTTTAACATTGATTTCCTTTGTACTGAAATGAGGAAAACAGAGCATAAGGACAGCCAAGTGAGGGGACAGGATAATATGCTGTGGGGTTAGAGGGGATGCAGTTCTGTGGAATGGCCTCTGCCTCCGCACTCAGAGGTGCTGCTGGCCAGCTGGCATTCACCCTGCACAAGGCTCTTTCACGTGCCAGGACTTCAGAATGAGAGACAAGAGCTGTGGACATGCTCTCTCTCTTCAGTTCTGCTCCTTTGTCCTTCCATCTTTTTCCAGTGTGTTTACATTTGCACTCAGATATTTCATATGGATCATGAAAGCTGGTAATATATTATGTCTACAGAGTACTACATTACATTTTCAAGGGCATAAAAAGCCTTTACATTAAGCTGCCAAATCAAATCCCTGCCAAAATTGTCCAAGCTAATGAGAAGGTTTGTAAATTACAGTTAAATGGATGAGACATGGAGAATGAGGCATATCCTGGAGAGTGGGCAGAGGGAATCCCTGGGGATCATTGGCATTTCTTTTGCATGACTGTAGTCGAGTGTTGGAGAATGTAAGTCTTTACGTGTTAATATATTAAAAATGCCTATAAATTTCAACCTAGAACTAGGTCAGGTGTTATCCAGGCTGAAGGGGTCTATTCCAGTGTTTTATCCAATACAGTTGGTCAATAGATAGTCACTTAATGAAAGAAAGGACGTGGATCTATAAACACAAATAGATAGGCGAATATCAGAATTCAGAAATAAAGAGTAAGGACAATTTGACCATTTGAGTCTGCTTCTGTCCCTGCCTCATCCCCACAGAGGGGAAATTCTATTAGATTTAGAATAGATATCACTTTCTGTCATGATTGAATTTTAACTAGTCCTATCACTGTGTCTTGGGCTTCCCTGTTAGCTCAGAGGATAAAGCGTCTGCCTGCAATGCAGCTGACCCAGGTTAGATTCCTGGGTTGGGAAGATCTCCTGGAGAAGGAAATGGCAATCCACTCCAGTATTCTTGCCTGGAGAATCCCATGGAGACAGGAGCCTGGCGGGCTACAGTCCACGGGGTTGCAAAGAGTCGGACACGACTGAGCGACTTCACCCACCACTATGTCAGGTGAGTCCATGACCAATTAGTAGACATCAACTGATTTTAATTTCTAAATTGGTTTTTTCCCTCTTTCTACGTTTTTTCAAAGTTTTGTTTTATATGCATTTGTTTTAGAGTCAAAACTCATAAAGGATTTTTAAACTCATAGACCTTTGATTCTTTAGACTATTATCAAGCCATAAAGACTTTAGTTTCAGAGGCTATCCCATTTTCTTGCTGAAAAGCAAGTGATTTTAAGGATCCCTAGATAAGAAATCCTTAGAAGTGTCTGGTCAGAAAATTAAAACAGAAGGAGAATCAGTTTCAGGGCTATAGTTCCACTAATTGTTCGGTCAGAAATAAGACAAAAATTAATCAACTTCTTATTTTTCCAAGACATATTTTCTACACATATTCATGACAAAGCATTACATATTTTTGTGATGGGTCAAAAATTGACAAAATTATTGTATTTTTAAACATAAATTATTTTTAAATTTCATAATGACTAAGAGAATAGAAAATATTCAAGTTTTTTAAAAGCACATCTCCTCATTACCAAGCCAAAAGCATTGTTGTGAGAGTTAAATTTTAGATGTGTGAAAGTGTTAGTTCCTCAGTTGTGTCCAACTCTTTGCAACTCATGGACTGTAGCCACCAGGCTCCTCTGTCCATGGAATTCTCCAGGCAAGAATACTAGAGTGGGTAATGATTCCCTTCTTCAGGGGATCTCCCTGATCCAGGGATTGAACCCAGGTCTCCTGCATTGCAGGCAGATTGTTTACCATCTGAGCCACCGGGGAAGCTCCCAGATATAGATAATGATAATTGCTTGAGCTTTGCTCTGCACATCAGCAGCAAATTGTAGTCAGATAGATAAAATCATATCTCCACTTAATTCCTCTTTCTCCAGATTCCTTTCTATATAATTCTGCTCATCATTAAAAAGAAATTAACCAAGTATCTAGATGTATATGAAATTATCCTGTGTTATCTATGTTCCCTATTTTTAATAAATTGAATTAAAAAGAAAGGAAAGCATCCTGTTACATTCTTATGAAATGTAGTTAGTAAAAACTTTAGTATTGGTTTTTGTATTTAATTTTTATTTTGTTAGGTTGTTTTCATGGCACTCATTATAAGGAATTCTGTGTGACTANTGTCTTCCATTTCTGTCCACACAGTTCTTTCCAGACGGTGGTTTCCACAAAGCCCTAGCTGGAAGCCTGCCACTTACTGACATGTTGCTACAAATTTTTAAATTAAATGTTCTACAAGAAATGGAATCAGGGTGGTAATGGATCCATCCTACTACTGTTTCAGAAGGGTTTAAAGCATTTAATTTCCATGTCACATCCATTAAAAATTCAATGATGTCATATACTCTGGGGAGCAATCCATTTCCTAATTTGAAGTAGAATCAACAAAACATGATTCCAAGAGGAAATGAAGGTGACAGGGTACAGAATAACATGAAGCAGCACATAGACACCTATCATGAACCTCCCTGGGATTAAGTGACCTGACAGAACAGAGAGTTTCATGGACACAAATCAGAAAACCAGACCATATGCCATTTTCCTCGGAGAAAGAGAGTGAGAGAAAAAAGTGTAAATCAGGATAAAATAAAGTCAATGTGATATGCATAAAACGCTTTTAACATTGATTTCCTTTGTACTGAAATGAGGAAAACAGAGCATAAGGACAGCCAAGTGAGGGGACAGGATAATAAGCTGTGGGGTTAGAGGGGATGCAGTTCTGTGGAATGGCCTCTGCCTCCGCAGTCAGAGGTGCTGCTGGCCAGCTGGCACTCACCCTGCACAAGGCTCTTTCACGTGCCAGGACTTCAGAACGAGAGACAAGAGCTGTGGACATGCTCTCTCTCTTCAGTTCTGCTCCTTTGTCCTTCCATCTTTTTCCAGTGTGTTTACATTTGCACTCAGATATTTCATATGGATCATGAAAGCTGGTAATATATTATGTCTACAGAGTACTACATTACATTTTCAAGGGCATAAAAAGCCTTTACATTAAGCTGCCAAATCAAATCCCTGCCAAAATTGTCCAAGCTAATGAGAAGGTTTGTAAATTACAGTTAAATGGATGAGACATGGAGAATGAGGCATATCCTGGAGAGTGGGCAGAGGGAATCCCTGGGGATCATTGGCATTTCTTTTGCATGACTGTAGTCGAGTGTTGGAGAATGTAAGTCTTTACGTGTTAATATATTAAAAATGCCTATAAATTTCAACCTAGAACTAGGTCAGGTGTTATCCAGGCTGAAGGGGTCTATTCCAGTGTTTTATCCAATACAGTTGGTCAATAGATAGTCACTTAATGAAAGAAAGGACGTGGATCTATAAACACAAATAGATAGGCGAATATCAGAATTCAGAAATTAAGAGTAAGGACAATTTGACCATTTGAGTCTGCTTCTGTCCCTGCCTCATCCCCACAGAGGGGAAATTCTATTAGATTTAGAATAGATATCACTTTCTGTCATGACTGAATTTTAACTAGTCCTATCACTGTGTCTTGGGCTTCCCTGTTAGCTCAGAGGATAAAGCGTCTGCCTGCAATGCAGCTGACCCAGGTTAGATTCCTGGGTTGGGAAGATCTCCTGGAGAAGGAAATGGCAATCCACTCCAGTATTCTTGCCTGGAGAATCCCATGGAGACAGGAGCCTGGCGGGCTACAGTCCACGGGGTTGCAAAGAGTCGGACACGACTGAGCGACTTCACCCACCACTATGTCAGGTGAGTCCATGACCAATTAGTAGACATCAACTGATTTTAATTTCTAAATTGGTTTTTTCCCTCTTTCTACGTTTTTTCAAAGTTTTGTTTTATATGCATTTGTTTTAGAGTCAAAACTCATAAAGGATTTTTAAACTCATAGACCTTTGATTCTTTAGACTATTATCAAGCCATAAAGACTTTAGTTTCAGAGGCTATCCCATTTTCTTGCTGAAAAGCAAGTGATTTTAAGGATCCCTAGATAAGAAATCCTTAGAAGTGTCTGGTCAGAAAATTAAAACAGAAGGAGAATCAGTTTCAGGGCTATAGTTCCACTAATTGTTCGGTCAGAAATAAGACAAAAATTAATCAACTTCTTATTTTTCCAAGACATATTTTCTACACATATTCATGACAAAGCATTACATATTTTTGTGATGGGTCAAAAATTGACAAAATTATTGTATTTTTAAACATAAATTATTTTTAAATTTCATAATAACTAAGAGAATAGAAAATATTCAAGTTTTTTAAAAGCACATCTCCTCATTACCAAGCCAAAAGCATTGTTGTGAGAGTTAAATTTTAGATGTGTGAAAGTGTTAGTTCCTCAGTTGTGTCCACCTCTTTGCAACTCATGGACTGTAGCCACCAGGCTCCTCTGTCCATGGAATTCTCCAGGCAAGAATACTAGAGTGGGTAATGATTCCCTTCTTCAGGGGATCTCCCTGATCCAGGGATTGAACCCAGGTCTCCTGCATTGCAGGCAGATTGTTTACCATCTGAGCTACCGGGGAAGCTCCCAGATATAGATAATGATAATTGCTTGAGCTTTGCTCTGCACATCAGCAGCAAATTGTAGTCAGATAGATAAAATCATATCTCCACTTAATTCCTCTTTCTCCAGATTCCTTTCTATATAATTCTGCTCATCATTAAAAAGAAATTAACCAAGTATCTAGATGTATATGAA
The DNA here is from genome assembly GCA_006410675.1 of Oreotragus oreotragus. Classification (NCBI taxonomy): domain Eukaryota; kingdom Metazoa; phylum Chordata; class Mammalia; order Artiodactyla; family Bovidae; genus Oreotragus; species Oreotragus oreotragus. The sequence continues at coordinate 266,005 of SJYX01014299.1, forward strand.
ATTATCCTGTGTTATCTATGTTCCCTATTTTTAATAAATTGAATTAAAAAGAAAGGAAAGCATCCTGTTACATTCTTATGAAATGTAGTTAGTAAAAACTTTAGTATTGGTTTTTGTATTTAATTTTTATTTTGTTAGGTTGTTTTCATGGCACTCATTATAAGGAATTCTGTGTGACTAGGAATTAGCGTTAAGTATGTATAAGTCCAAAAGGCAGGGGGGCAGGGAATAAGAAAGAAAATAAGGGACTGAGCTTCTGTGTGGTGGGTTGCAGAGCTCAGAACAGAATATTGTGGGGCTTTCCTGGCCCTTTGGAGTCAGAATGGCATCCCTAGGGAAGATGTGGCAGAGATGAGTCCTGAATATGGGATCGAAGTCTGCCGGCAGACCAGGGTGAGGATGAGAGAGAACGTTACATGCAGGCAGCAACACACTTCAAGGCCCAGAAGTGAGTGAACTAGCCCACTTGAGGATGTGCAGGTAGCGAGACAGCGAGTGTGTCCATGGCCCTGGGACGTGAAGCCGGTAAGGCAAGCTGTGGCAGACTATGGCCCTTCACAGACCAGGCCCGAGATTTTGGAATATGTAGTGTAGGTGGTGTGAGTTCCTGAAAAGTTTTGTGCAGGACATGCGGGTGAAGTGCTTGTAACACGTTAACATATTCAGTTTAGAAAGATCACTTCTGAGCTTGTGTAGAATACTGAAGCAGGACTGTTCCGAAGCTGAGGAGACCAATCTTGTGTTGTCAGCATAAGCTAAGTCATGATGTGGTAACAAACGATGCTTAAATCTCAGTGACTCAGTGCAACCAAAGGGTATTACCCACTTGTTCTGTGAGCTCTACCCAGATCTCTGGGTCTCTGTCCCACAACATCACTCAGGGACTCAGGCTCCACCGTGTTTTGGCTGCATCATCTGGAACACACAGCTTTTCCATCACCAGAATGAGGTAAAAGTTAACTTAAAAAAAAGGTTGTGCTGTGGCTCTTTGGGATGCTTTGGGATGAAGGTCATAAGTGTCATTTTCATATAATCACAACAAGCTACATGGCTCTGCCTGATCACGGGAGGCTGAGAGGTGGAGGAGAACAGATGGAATGCTTGCCGAATCCCACAGTCTTTGCCACAGTAAGTCCAGATGACAAGATGAAGGCTGCTATGGGATGGTAAAGAATGTGCTTGCCAATGCAGGAGATGCAAGGGATGCAGTTTTGATTGCTGGGTTGGGAAGATCCCCTGGAGAAGGAAATGGCAGCCCACTCCAGTATTCTTGCCTGGAAAGTTCCAAGGACAGTGGAGCCTGGTGGGCTACAACCCATGGGGCCACAAAGAGTTGGACCTGACTGAGCAACTAAGCACATGGGACTGGAGAAAACACAGTCAGCATGAGTGGTCTTCAGGTGGTAGAAGCAACAACCAAGGTAATTTTGTGGGGAGAAGAGGGGGATAACAGAGGATGATTACACGTGAGTACTAAGTGCTGCCAGTGTGCTCAACTTCGTAAAACTGAGAGAGGCCCAGCTGTGGAGTGAAGAGTGATAAAGTTCATTTTGACCAGTACTGGTACCTGTGCAGCTTGATGAAGTATGTCCAGTGGTAACTGCAAGTCTGGAGCTCAAAACTGGGTCAGGGCTAGCTCTTGATGTTTGTTCACAATCAAGAATAGTGCTGGAGATTTAAAAGGCACAGATGAATGACTCCTCTACAGGAGAAGATATAATATGAGAATAAGTGAGATCTAAACTGTTCATGCACTCTGGATCCAGAGTCATCACTCTCCCATTGATGCAGGAAGCCGAGGGTCAAAATGTCTACTTACTCAAGACTATCATTAACTGGGTCTTGATGTATGGTTACAGGGGTCAGAGACATACTGAGAGATTTATTGAGTGAGCGTTCATTTGATACCTAAAAAAATAAAGCAAGGGTTCTTATGAACTCTTGTAGAGATTTATGTTAGATAGCGAAGAACAACTTGACACTACAGATTACTAGTCACTAGAAGAGTTTATTAAATAAAATGTGTCGAAACACTGATGCTCCTTCTCTGTACATGTATGTTTCACACTGCGTTTCTTGGGGGGACCCCAGTAGCTGCTGTGGGGTGCAGGGGAGGGTGGAGCGGAGCAACTCATGGCTTCCACTTCCACCTCCACCAGCTCAGCAGTTACTTGTTTCACACCATTTAAGATTTCATTTGCTAGACAGTTCCACACTATCAATAACACAAACAAGAACAAAAACATTTGCTTCTCCAGTTACAATGTTCAGAAGACTTAGCTGAGGTTTTCAACATTTCTTGCTTGGATGATTTGATTGTTCTTCCAGTTGGTCTCCCTACCTCATGTTCCCTTTGTAATCCACCCGCCATATTGCTCCCAAAGTGATCATGCTCAAACACAAATCCAGTCCTAGCATTCCTTTCTTTCTCCATGGTATTTATTGACTTCCTATCACCTTCAGTATAAAATGAAACTTTATAGAATGGCACTTAGAAAGCATTTCATGACCAGCCTCTACCTTCTTCTCTCCTGCTCCATTTTCGAGACACCGTCATTTGTTGCCTGTCTATCAGCCATAACAAATGACTTGCACGTGTAATGCCTTGAAGGTACAGAATGCTGTCGGCTTGGCTAATTCAACTTTTAAGAGGCAGCTTCAGCATAACCTACTGTTGGAATGTTCCTCTACTTCTGCTGCTTTACTCAGGAGTCCTCCACCCTGGCTCTCATAGCAATGAAATGCATTCTTCTCTGGCAGTGTTGTATTAATGGATGTTTTGGTTGTCTCCCCACTGCAGAGAGCACCTTGGGTTAGGGGCTGGTTCATCAACACAGTTTTGAGACCTTGGCCTTGTACTCGGCCGTCACCTTGTTTTTTTTAACAACTACATGAATGAATGTTTTCTTTTGTAGAGATTATTGAAAGCAATAGATTTTTATCTCCTTGATTCATTTGAAAAGATTTGGTCATTAAATATAGACAAAATGGCTTCAAGGTTTTGTTTCTATTGCTTTGACTCTTTGCTTTTCATATTTTTAGAATTTAATAGCCCTTGTAAACATAATGTTTGGAAATAACATTTCAGAATAGATTAGGTAAGACTTTTTGAGTGAATAAAAATATAAAATAGAAATTATAAAATAAAAATTTGGATAGAAAGATCTTCTTTAATGAAAAATATCACTGCAGTTTTCCTGTATAAAATATCTTAAAGCATTATTTTCTTTTCTTGTAGTGGCCCAGCCACAAATTTAATATCACCCACAAGATAAAGTTGAAATTTCTTAGCCTGGTTTCCAAATCCTCTATAATTTGACCCCAAGTGACTTCCTCAGTCATATTACTCACTAATCTTTGACATAATTATTTTTGCCTCACTTAGATCTTCCCCCATAGTATTTCTAGTTATTCTACTTGATTATTAGTGGATGTTTTTCAACCTGAGGACTTATACGTTTATATTTCTGGAAATTCTCCATCATTACATCTTAGATATTGTGTATCGAATTTTTATTCATACATGTGGACTTTTTGTGAGGCAGATATGGGAATTTCCATGATCCCTGACTTCTCTTTTATGTCCTTCATTGTTTTATCTTTCTCCAACATACTAGTGAGATGTTCTGTTCTACCTTTGAGTTTGTATTTGAATATGATTTATCTGCTTTATAATCATTCTCCTGAAATTTAAATTTAATGATTATACTGTAACTTGATGTTTCAGAGATCTTTCATAACATTCTGGCTTTAATTTACAGATGAAAATTCTTCCTTTATAGTTTAAATACTGTAAGCATACTTATTGTAAGCTCCCTTTATTTATTTATTTATTTATTTATTTATTTATTTTTTTACACGAACTCCCAAACATGAAGCCCCCTCCCACCTCCCCCCCT
>SJYX01014300.1:0-21243 GCA_006410675.1 Oreotragus oreotragus
GCCATGAAATTAAAAGACGCTTACTCCTTGGAAGAAAAGTTATGATCAACCTAGATAGTATATTCAAAAGCAGAGACATTACTTTGCCGACTAAGGTCCGTCTAGTCAAGGCTATGGTTTTTCCAGTAGTCGTGTATGGATGTGAGAGTTGGACTGTGAAGAAGGCTAAGCGCCGAAGAATTGATGCTTTTGAATTGTGGTATTGGAGAAGACTCTTGAGAGTCCCTTGTACTGCAAGGGGATCGAACCAGTCCATTCCGAAGGAGATCAGCCCTGGGATTTCTTTGGAAGGAATGATGCTAAAGCTGAAACCCCAGTACTTTGGCCACTTCATGCAAAGAGTTGAATCATTGGAAAAGACTCTGATGCTGGGAGGGATCGGGGGCAGGAGGAGAAGGGGATGACAGAGGATGAGATGGCTGGATGGCATCACTGACTCAATGGACGTGAGTCTGAGTGAACTCCAGGACTTGGTGATGGACAGGGAGGCCTGGCATGCTGCGATCCATGGGGTCGCAAAGAGTCAGACACGACTGAGCGACTGAACTGAACGCAGGAAAATAGTCTTTGTATTAGTAAAGACTTCAGGTAAATCTAGAATGGTGTATGAGAAAAAAGTAAAAAGCAAAAATAGTTTATGAGCTAGCAATATGTTAAGCTTTGTTTTGTAAAGAATGTGAGAAAATTATACACTATAAATTTCATAATGTAACAAAGATTTACTATTTGACATAACAGGAAAAGTCTTCCCTCTTTTCATTAAATGGTTCAGAAACACCCTTGGACTGATGCAAGGAGGGGTGGGTGGTAAAAGCAGCAGCCAGTTTCAATCAGCAGTTGATTCAACTGATTGGGTGTCATGCACTGAATGTTTGTATTCCCCCAAATTCACGTGAAAATTCTAATCCCTAAGTCTAAGGAGGTGAAGTGTTTGGCAGATGACTAGGTCATAAAGATGAAATTCTCATGAATGGGATTAGTGCTCTATAAAAAGGAGTCCCAGAGAGCTCTCTCTCCACCACGTGAGGATGCAATGAGAAAACAGCTGCCTGCCACCCAGAGGACAAGCCTCACTAGAACTTGATCATGTTGGCACCTGATCTTAAACTTCCAGCCTTCACAAATGTAGAAGTAAAGCTTGTTGTTTTATAAGCCACACAGTATATGGTATTCTATCATGGCGAACTAAACTCACTAAGATACCTGGTCTACAAGTAATTCTCCTAACTGCTTCAAGTGACTCCAAATTACTTCCAGATTAAATGACTCAGTTCCAGTACCACTTTTCTACAGTTCTAATTTATTCAAGAACCAAGAAAGTAGACAAATGCTAGGTCAAAATTAACAAAATTTAACTGTTCTCCACTGATGCAATGGCAGGATAATAGACTTGGATCTGTATTTAACACTAAGCACATGACATTTTTATATTTGACATTACCTATCCTTTTCTACCAACTGCCTTCAAAAGTGGTAAATCACCAGTTACATAAAATTCTTTGTATGAAACTGAGGTTTATTGTCTGCTACTTACACCAAAATTAATTCTCTCTAGTCTTTTTTCTCTGATCATTCTTCTTTTCCACTCTATTCCACCCTCCCGTCTATCTACCAGCTAGAGATCATATTTATCTTCCCATTCATGCCTCTCTCACACATACTTATAGTTCTGTCCTTTCTCATCCTATCATATATATGCAAACATCACTCTCTAAGCCATGCACTTTTGATTCTTTAACTGTACTTCTGTAAACAGTATAAATGGTTCAACAAGATTTTTTAATTCAATACTAACACATTAGATCTTTTGAAGAAATATCAAGAAAAGATTTTAAAACTACTCAGATGATTGAGAAAGATGGCTTAGATTAACATTCTAGATTTTATTCCCTAATTTTTACTTTATGAACAAGGAAAAAGTAACCTTTATAAAAGCCTAATTAAGGGAGAAATGATTTAAGTCTTTTTAAGTACTGCTACTGCTAAGTCATTTCAGTCGTGTACGACTCTGTGACCCCACAGACGGCAGCCCACCAGGCTCCCCTGTCCCTGGGATTCTCCAGGCAAGAACACTGGGGTGGGTTGCCATTTCCTTCTCTAGTGCATGAAAGTGAAAAGTGAAAGGGAAGTCACTCAGTCGTGTCCGACTCTTAGCAACCCCATGGACTGCAGCCTACCAGGCTCCTCCGTCCATGGGATTTTCTAGGCAAGAGTACTGGAGTGGGGTGTCATTGCCTTCTACGCTTTTTTAAGTACACACATACCAAAACAACACTAAGAGTTGTAGAACCACTGAATTTTTACCTTACGGAGCCTTTTTGTAGGTATTCTGGGTTGTGCTGGTGGAGATGTATTATATACCACTGTATAGGATTTAACCTATATATTTAACTGTGTATCATTAAGTCCAGGGGTTTTCCTTTAGGCTTACACAGGAGCAGTGGAGTGATAGAGTCAGCTGGACATTTCATCCCAACTCAAGTGTTCAATGGTATGATGTTGGGAGCTTGAAATGTACTACAATGAGAGTACCTGAACCACAGAAATCTGCAAACACTACAAATTTGGGTTTTTTTCTCAGAAAGCTGGTTATTAAATATTCATCAGCACATTATTGCATATGAGTAATCTGAACAAAATCAATTATCTCTGCATAGTATTACCTACTCTAACAGTTAAAATACTAAAATTAGATTCAACCTATAAACAATTTGTTTCCATTTCTTGATTACAAAAACTGATGAATAACATCAGCACATAAATTTCTTATTTTCTTCCTACTATCTGTTTCTTGGAAACAGGCTAACAAGCACTGAAATGGAAAAAGGTTACTGGAGATGTGCCAGAGCCCAATTCATAAATTTCCTTTGGTGTTTTATTAAATTCCCTTTAGGCTTCTTACTCCTAACTATTTTCCAACATCTGCATTTTTAGGATAGTATAAGACTTTAGGATAGATTCCTGAAATGCCAAAAAGTCAAAGAAAGGTACAAGAGAAGAGCTACAAGCAGACAGAATGATCAGAAAATTTGCAAATGCAAAGGGATTAACTACAGAAAAACCACTATCAATCAATGTTTCAAAAGAACAACTGATCCTATAAAGCTGATCCTCTTAATTTTTTTTCTTATTTTGCAAAAAAAAATCTTTCTTGTTCTTTTACTAAGCTAGAGTGGTGGCCCAGTGCCTGGTAATTTATTAGTATGACAACATGGATATAAAATAAACCCTAAGTACAACCTTTCTAACCACATCTCCCCAAAAAAACCTGGAAAATTTTAAGGTAAGTATCAATGGAAAGGACTAAGAAAATTTTGAGGGAATACTCCACAATTCATTCAAGATGAGTTTAGCTTTATCAAGTTGCTTACTATCTGGATCCTTACTGAAAGTCAGGGATGGTATGGTTTATTATTATCATATTAAAACACAAAGTGCTTTTGAACAGTACCTGGCACATACACAGTACTTTGGAAATTTCTGCTATTATCATAGTTATTTGAAATTTGAAGAAAGGAGTTTTCAAAGAGGATTCTCAGTTCCACAATAACAGCCACAAAACCTAACAAACCTCCTTATATATTTAGGTGCACACTTAGCCAAGACATTTAGAGAATGTAAAGACTCCTAAAGACTATACAATTAAAAGTAACGTATCCCCAGCTCTTTCTTGTCACAGGCTTGTATTTGACATAATCTCTGGGCCAGCCCAGAGGCTTCACTCACTCTGAAATCAAAGGTGTAATTGGTGTAAGGCATCAAGTTATTTTCATAGGCGCTCTTCAGTTGGAAGCCATGCGTGATTCTCCCTTCTGAGCCTCCATTCTTCCCGTTGCAGCTGAAGTTCATAAGACACTCATTGTACCTTAGTTCCTTGAAGTCTTTGTGGTTGTCAGCTACTCCTCCATTGCTTAAGTATTCCACAACGCCTGGCAGAGTAAAGAAAGAAGAAACACTGCCACTTAGCATTTAGACCTTACGGAAGCCTCCATAGACAAAACCTGCTGCCAAGTGCATGTACCCAAGTTCAGAGTGGATTTATTACACTGAACATTTATTTTTACTTATGCAATTGCCTTCTTTAGGTTAATGTTGCTTCTGCTGCTAAGTCGCTTCGGTCCTGTCCGACTCTGTGCGACCCCAGAGACGGCAGCCCACCAGGCTTCCTCGTCCCTGGGATTCTCCAGGCAAGAACACTGGAGTGGGTTGCCATTTCCTTCTCCAATGCATGAAAGTGAAAAGTGAAGTGAAGTCGCTCAGTCGTGTCCGACTCCCAGCAACCCCATGGACTGCAGCCTACCAGGCTCCTCCATCCATGGGATTTGCCAGGCAAGAGTACTGGAGTGGGGTGCCATTGCCTTCTCCAAGCAGCCTCTCCTATTTCTCACTGTTGTTGGCTTCCTCTCCATTTCTGTCCTGACCAGTTCAGGCCCCTCTCCCAGGCACCACATCCTTCTATATCCTCTTAGACAATCCCCTCAGATGCCTCCCTCGAAGTTCCTATGTACACCTTAAACAAAGATTGCCCCGAACTCATTTTTTCTGCTAAACCTGCTCTTCCCCTCCTTCCCTAACCCAGTAATGGCCCCACCACGTGCTCAGAGACCCAAACCCCAAGCCTGGGACTCATTTTGACTCCTCTTCCCTCACCCCAACCCCTCTTCTGTCAGTTATGTGATCCCGTTCATCATCTCACCTCCTAAATATCCCTGTTAATGTTAGGAAATCAAATATCATCAATTTCATATGGTTCAATCAAACTGAAGGGTATTTATTTGCCTATTTCAGAGCAAAATATCTGGATCACCCTGGAATAGAACAGCTTCAGTTTTCTTAATGGCTCTTCAAGATGAACATGATTCCCAGGGTCTAGGGCGGCATTCACTAGGAAAGTCTTGACCCTATATGTTTGTAGAATATTATTCCAAAGCAACCTCTCTTTAGTATTTCACCATTCTATCCAGTCAGTTAACAATTTCTGGACTACATTATAAAAATTTTTAAATCATTCACAACAAAAATAGACTTTTGCATCTTCAACACTGCAATGTCTAGCTTCAGGAAGGCAACATCAATCTTTGTTTCAGGCTACAGTGAGACTTTTCAGTCACACTAAATAAGACATTATATGCTGGAGGTAGATCACTTGGTCAAAAATATTGGACGTGTCTAAAAAGCTAAAGAAAGTAGAAGCATTCAAAAATAGAATACCACCTCCACTGAGTAAGTAAACATGGAAAAAAAATACCACAATCTTTCTGATGATGATGATTAGTTAACGCTGTCACATATCTCTATTTGTGAGTCAGGAAAGGCAGTAACATACATAAAGAAAAAATGATGAGCACAACATCAGTACTGTGAATAGCTGAAAAGGGGCTATCATTTATCTAGCAGTTATTACATGCTCTTACACTGCTGTAAGAGCCCTACACATTTAAACCTTACAAGCAACTCCATGAAGTGGATAAAATGATTATCCCTTTATTTAAAAATGAGAAACGTAAGTCATACATTGCATACACCCTAAGAGGGAGAACCAGGATCCAGCCCTGAGAGTCTGGCTTGAGCCAACTCACTCTGCTGTGATGCCAAATGACAGTCAAATGAGATGGGAGAAACCTGTGCTAGAGGGCAATAGAGGAGGACATGCGTAAGGTGTCAAAGGGGCCAGGAGCTGAAATCAAACTTTTGTCAATGAATGATTTCGGCATTTATTTGCTAAGGAGAGAAAGCAAAGGTATTTTCTACATGTGAGACTTTTATTTATATTACAGTTTTAAGTGTTTGGGTTATTTTACATTTATTATTGAGTGGTTGTTTTAAACAATTTAAAGTAGCTTACTGAATATATACAAAATTTAGAATATTTTTGGTAACAGCAAAACAACAATAATATTTTAAATTTGAATTTTAATATCTAAGTGCAGAACTGATTTTTTTCTTTTTAAAAAGATTTAAAATAATTTAAGTTAGGACATAGAGAGGTTAAAAGGAGCTCAAGATGTAATGTGAAATCCTAAGATAATTCTGATCATTCTTCTGTCACCTAATATCAGAATTAAAGGATTTAATTAACTCACTCAAAGGTAACCAATGTTATTAAACTAGATAGCTATATGTGCTGACCATTTTCTAGTTGCCTCTCAGGTCACCCTTCTCCACCGCACTCTCTGACACAGGAGGCTGACCTTGACTTACACCAACTGCAAACACCTCCCCACTCCGTTGGATTTGGTCAGTGGATAGCAGTGGTGAGAGATCAGAGGACAGAAGCAGAGAGAGGCTAAGATATATACTCCCCTGGCTCCCTTCTTGTTGGTTTGCCAGCAACTGGTTGTATCCCAGTTCAAATCCGCAGCTCCTATTACATGGTCCTCTCCTCATAACTACTGTTTCCAAGTTCTGATAGCAGCTCCCACCACTTTCCCTAATTCCCTTAGGAGCAGGGTACTGTGTCATTCATTGTTTTGTGTCCCTTAACCTTTGGAAATAGCTTAGCTGAATAAATTCTTCTCAGTTACCCCATGTCCTATTCCTGGGATTCTTACAGATACACTCTAGAATTTAGAAGAGAAATTCTCTGCTCAAAAGTTAAGAGCCAGCTGACCTTTCAACTACAAGTAAAAGCAAAGTTGAACACAAAGAGTAAATCATGTTATCAATACCTGAATCTGGCAATGAGTTAAGATCTGCACATAGCACCAGCGGGATGGAATTAGGATCTGCGGTTGGGCTGCCAGGTCTGCTTGAGGCTTTCTCCAGAATGTTTTTAACCTCTGAGACAAACATCATGGTCTGAATGAGTTTCACATCAGAATACTCTGGGTCCCAATGCATATGGGCATTTGCCACTATAAGCAGCTGTTTGTCTGCAGCATGAATAGGCTTCATACCTAAATTTAAGCATTAGGGAAAAGAAAGGTAAGATTATACTTTATTATAAAAAAGCAGTATCTTAAAAAGAGTTTTTCCCCCAAACCCATAATCACTTCTTTACTCTTTACCATTAATTTCTATTTCCCCCCTTTAAAACATAAAGTAGTTCTTAGAAGCTAAAGTGCTGAGGTTCTGATAATCCCAATATGGGGGTAGACAATCTGTAGCCCATAGCCCATCACCTGTGTTTGTACAGCCTGTGTGAGCTGAAGCTGGTTTTATATTTTTTAACGGTTCTACAAAAGGAGACTGTGACAGAGACAGCATGTGTCCCACAGAACCTAAATTATTAATTAACTACCTGGTCCTTTATAGAAAAAATTGCCAAATCCTGCTCTCTATCCAAGTTAGGATCTATCCTATCATATAACCAGTATTTGATTATATTGGGTTAATTTGCTTGATTTGCTGAGTTTAGTGTAAAAAAGTAGTTTAAATATCTGTCACGTAAATATCACAATAACCTAGTGAAGTAGGTTTTTAGTTATCTGAATCACATAAACCTTAATTTAAATCCTTCCCACTGCCCAGTACTCATTCACTTTGCATTTTCTGAGCACATCAGTGACAAGGTCAGTAGTTAAATGCAAGAACATGATATTAATCTACACAAAGGAAATGAATTTGCTATGAATCTGCTACCAAAATCTTCATACCATACACTCAGAAGAAGTAATTTTTAAAATAAGAATTAGGAAGTATGCTCTCAAAGTCTGGCATGGCTTTCAGATGTGGCTTTGTTACTTGATGCTGGGAGGGATTGTGGGCAGGAGGAGAAGGGGACAACAGAGGATGAGATAGCTGGAAGGCATCACCGACTCGATGGACATGAGTTTGAGTCAACTCCGGAAGTTGGTGATGGACAGGGAGGCCTGGCATTGCTGCAATTCATGGGATCGCAAAGAGTCGGACATGACTGAGCAACTGAACTGAACCTTTATTACTAATAACTTAACCATTCTGGTATTCAGGTTCATTTGGACAATGAGGTATTCAACTACAAAATTTCTGAGGTTATTTTCTCCCCTAAAATACTGTTTTATAATTCTGCCAAAATAAATATTAACATGGTGGGCGAGGATAACACATTAAAAATTTGCCCCTTGAAAGAGGCGATAAGCATGTTTGGAGGGAAAAACTGAAAATTCAACTCAGTTAAGATACACTGACAGAGAAAGATATCCATGAAATTTTTAAGGCACAAAACTCAATACGCATGGTGTGTGTGTGTGTGTGTGTGCACACTCAGTTGTGTCTGACTCTTTGCAACCCCTTGAACTGTCACCCACCAGGCTCCTCTGTCTATGGAATTTTCCAGGCAAGAATAGTGGAGGGAGTTGCTATTTCCTTCTCCAGGGGATCTTTTCAACCCAGACACTGAACCCACATCTCTTATGTTTCCTGCATTGGCAGGTAGATTCATTACCAGCTGAGCCACCATGGAAACCAATATGCATGGTATGATGCCACTGGGCTTCCCTGGTGGCTTAGTAGTTAAAGCGTCTGCCTGCAATGCGGGAGACCCAGGTTCAATCCCTGGATCGGGAAGATCCCCTGGAGAAGGAATTGGCAACCCACTCCAGTATTCTTGCCTGGGAAATCCCATGGAGGTAGGAGCCTGGTGGCCTACAGTCCATGGGGTCGCAAAGAGTCGGACACGACTGAGCAACTTCACTTTCACTTCCATACACATATACACTAGTAATGTGTAAATAATGAGTAAGAGTTACTCCTAGAGTGTATGAATAAGATGGGATGCTCATGTTTTACTCTATATACTCTGGTACTGTTGGAATACTAGATACATACAAAATTAACTTTTCTATTGAAATTTCTATAACAGATTTCTTAAAAATTTTTCTATTGAAAATATAAACTCTGCAGAAAGATTGGATTTTCTCAGTCTATTATTTTGGTAAAGTTAAGATTCCATCTTACCAAGCTATAATTATCTTTAATGTTGAGTAAACAAGTAACTGAAGTATCTTATATGTGATAGAAACAGTCATTTTAAAGTAATTTTGTCATAAGACAAAAAACCTGCAGCCCAAATTCTCTAAGCTCTCATCTTTTCTAGAAGTTTTATAGTGTCATTTGTGGCTATAGATTAAATATTCACTATATTAAATATTAAAAATTTGCCCCTTTAAAGAGGCCATAAGCACCTTCTATAATATTAAATTCCTCCTCTAGGAGTATGAGAGATATTTCAGAATATAAAAGTGTCAACTGTATAATTTACAATTACTCTTCTACAGATTAAAAGGGGAGTAAAACTCCAAAAGAAATTCAAGGTTTGCATTACCAGAAAAAAGGTACCAAACTTTTGAGAAGAATGAGACTGGAAAGGACATAAAAGTAAGTACAAGTAAAAGGCTAAAAAAGAAGAAGGAATTTTCAATCATATATCAAAGACTGATCATCTCTGATGACAGATAAACTGAAGAACAGTGAGAAAAGGAGGTATGACAAATATGCACGGTCTGAATAATTCAAATCAATACTTAAGGCAAAAATCTTTTCTTCTACAGGTAGTAAGTAAAGAAAAACATTTTAAATAAAAGCCCTGATGGGGTCTTGACACGTTCTCCCTGGTTTTACCTGAAATATGGTTAGGTAAGCAATGAAATGCTCAAAGGCAGGCAGTAGGAAAGGGAGGAAAAAGGTCTGGATATGCAAAGTACATAATGAGTTTCTGACTTTGAAGGAAGCTATAAATATCTAAAATAGAAAAGAAAAGTACCAGGTAGAAAAAAGATCCCGCTCTTACCCTGACAATGACTGAGATATAACAAAGAAATTAAAAGAAAATGTGCCAAGTACTTAACCTTAAAGACAAAAGATTTCACAGTCAAGAAGCTAAAAATACAGCTAAAAAGTCATCATAATTTCCAAATTCAGCTTAAAACAATTCTTATTTCAAATAACCTTTTGGAATTAATGGCATATTAAAGACTTTCCTTTTTACAGAGTACCTGGCAAGTAATATCCCAAGACATAAATGACAAATTAGGACTATTTTCCTGCCCATCTCCTTTAACTTTCCTCAAAAGATGAGAAAATAACTATGTGATACATACCAGCATGACACGCTGCACTTGAGACGGTGTTTATTTTTAGTAGGAAGATTTTAAACCATGCTCACCTGCTCCAAATAGTTCTTTGTGGACCTCTAATACCACAGCGACACCGATATTATCTTTTGTCATCACTCTGTTCAGCATAGCTTCGGATCCATCTGAATTAGCCATTGCCACTTGGTTAAATTCCACCGTATGATTCTGCACCAATGTAAATCTAAAAGGTCACAAGGCATTAGTATTATGGTATCAGGTATGAGACAGCACAAGATATAGACACTACTCACTGTCTCCTTAGTCATTTTCTAGCTGCCAACGGTCTTGTGATACAGCCAATGAGAGGAAAAAAGTCTGATTACTGTAGAAACCTTCTTGGAAGTTCCACCTAGCAAAGATGGTGTGTGTGTACTCCTTTACCCTTTTCCATCTCTACCCATGTGGTAAGAGACAGGAAGGCAAAAGACAGCCCATTACGAATGGAGAAGCAGCTTGGACTTCCTGTGTGAAAAAATTACTCTTCTCCTATTTCTTTAAGTGGCAGTTGGAATTTTCTGGTATTCAAAGGTAAACACAACCTTTACTGAGTCAGCAAGTTAATAAGACAGAAGAGAAAAAAAAATCTACCTACCCTGTTGGCAGTTTTATTCTCACCACATCAAGAAATCTGTCAAGAAAATGCAGGGACACACCCTTATCCCAGCTAAGGCGAAGCCAATTTTTCCATCTGGCTTCTACTAGAAAGTTGGCATTGGGTGAATATAAGTGAACAGAAGGAATGATTCTATAAGATGAGGGATGGCTCTCCCTGGGATTACAACTTGTGCATCTGTACTAACAGTATTTTCTTTCCTTAGTGCCAAAGTAGATATTGTAGGATTTAACAGAATTGAGTCCAGCACTGCCATTTAATAGCAGGATGACTTTAGTCAAGCCATTTAACCTCTGCTAGTCAAGTTTTACTAAGTTTGTAAAGCATTTATAAAGAGCCAAAACCTACTAAATATACTGTCTGCCTTTCACTAGGTTTTAAGAGGAGAAAAAGACATCTCTACTTTTATAAAAGGGCCCTACCCCATCTTCCTCCTAGCTTTGAAAGTGAAGCCTGCACACATTCCTTCAAAAATACTAAGACTGTGCTGTGTTGCAGGACACTGTGCTAGATGAAATAATACTCCTCTCCCAACTCCAAGTCTGAATGTCTCAGATGGGCTGAGAAGAATACAAGGTTGGGTCATGTGCCTACTCCCAAGCCAGAGTGATTAAAGGAATGGAGTTTCCACCCTCTGCTGCTGCTAAGTCATTTCAGTCGTGTCCGACTCTGCGTGACCCCATAGACGGCAGCCCACCAGGCTCCCCCATCCCTAGGATTCTCCAGGCAAGAATACTGGAGTGGGTTGCCATTTCCTTCTCCAATGCATGAAAGAGAAAAGTGAAAATGAAGTCGCTCAGTCTGTCTGACTGTTAGCGACCCCATCCATGGACTGCAGCCCACCAGGCTACTCCGTCCATCGGGTTTTCCAGGCAAGAGTACTGGGGTGGGGTGCCATTGCCTTCCCCGTTCCACCCTCTAAAGAGGTGATATTTAAACTGGAACATGAATGATGAGAAATTACCAAGGTGAACAATGGAATTAAGTGCATTCCAGAGAGGGGAAGAAGTGAGAGGTTCTGGGCTAGCAAAGAACCGTGTATGTTTATGGGTTAGAAAGAATGGAAAGGTATGAAATGATGTTGGAGATTAAGACGAAGAGAAGTGATTAAAGTAGATTCTAAGCAAGGATATGATAGTATTTGATTTATATTTTTTAAGATCACTGCAGCTCCACTGTAGACAATGAATTATAGGAGCCAAAGTTTGGGAACTGTGAGATGAATTAGAAAGTTTCTCAGGTTGTTTGGATGACTGATAATGATGGCTTAGGGTAAGGCAAGAAAAATAAAGAGAAGCAGGCAGATACAAAATAAGTTCTACAGATATAATGGATCATCCTCAATATCAGGACTTTTAAAAACGTCTTTAAGCAGTAGAATTTCTTTCTCAAACAATTCTTTGTAAGATTATCATATATAAAATAGATAAAAGCAGTATTATATCTAAATAAATCAATCACTGAAAATGATGAATCTGTTTTGATGTTTATAAAAATTTGAAATCAGAGGGTATAGATGATAATTATAGTCTTCTATCAGTCTCAGTATCCAGTTTATTTCTCTATTCTGTTTTGGTTACACAGTATTAATAAAAACCCTGATTCACACAAACACACAGATACAAGTGGTAAATAACTGGCTTTGAACTCAGAAAAAAGCAAGCAAGTAGGCAAAAACTCAATTCAGAGGTCTGCAACAAGTCAACTAAGCAGTGTATCAGGAACATGTTATGGATTTCCAAAGTGTTAAAATTTGGAAATTGGAAATTTGAGTGTTATTTTAAAATTACTTAGTTTAATTATTTGGATTTAACTTTTGAAATATCTTATAAATATTTACAGAGTTCTTAAGGCTTATTTATAGGAATCTAGGGTCCTGCAGGAAAGTCTTAAATTGCTGTTTAACAGCTTAATACTGTAATATTTTTCTTCTACCAGAGTCAGGATATTATTTGGTAGGGGTGGTGGAGTAAGACTATCTAATTATAGAACTGTCTTTACTAAAATTTGTTTCCCTGTATCTTTCTTCAATCAAACCTAAATCTAGACCATTTCTTTAAAGGAACACAGAATTTCTTTTCCATTTGACACTACTTTAAATATAATTCCCAAGTCTTCTCCAGAAAAGAAATCAATTCTTTGCATGACATATGGTGTAAAACAGTTGTTCATTTGAAAATCTCAAGTTTAAACTCAAAGGTGCAGTACTTAGAAATGGAGATAAATGAACTACTGTCTTCATTTTGGACTGCTGCTGCTGCTGCTAAGTCGCTTCAGTCCTGTCTGACTCTGTGTGACCCTACAGACGGCAGCCCGCCAGGCTCCCCAGTCCCTGGGATTCTCCAGGCAAGAACACTGGAGTGGGATGCCATTTCCTTCTCCAATGCATGAAAGTGAAAAGTGAAAATGAAGTTGCTTAGTAGTGTCCGAACCTCAGCAAACCCATGGACTGCAGCCTACCAGGCTCCTCCATCCATGGGATTTTCCAGGCAAGAATACTGGAGTGGGGTGCCATTGCCTTCTCTGGGGAAAGCCATATTAACTGTAAGCTAAATAAGTAATAATATATCTCCACAACTTTTTGGTATTTTAGCTCTTAAACCAGGTCTCTTCAGTTGCTTATTTATAGTTGCTTAAAAACAAAAAAGTAAAAAAAAATATTTTATTAAGTAACATACAGAGATTGGGAAATGAGAAAAAAATAAAGAAAAAGTCAGTCACTTGTAACCCAACACCCCCATCAAGATCTCAACGTATTTCCCCAGACTTTTCTTTCAAGCATGTGTGTGCATTTTTTATACAATTAGAATAATACTCAAAGTTTTACTTATTAATAATATTCTAAGTAATACTCTAATATAGACAGGGACATTTCCCTATAAAATACCATATGCTTCATTCCCTCTAAGATCAGGAATAAGAAAAGAGTGTCCACTCTCACCACTATTACTCAACACAGTTTTGAAAGTCCTAGCTATGGCAATTAGAGAATAAAAAGAAATAAAACGAATACAGATCGGAAAAGAAGAAAACTCTCACTGTTTGCAGATGACATGATACTATATATAGAAAACCCAAAAGAAACTATTAGAAAATTACTAGAGCTAATCAGTAAATTTAGCAAAGTCACAGGATATAAGGTCAATACAGAGAAAGCGCTTGCATTTCTAAATACTAACAATGAACAATCAGAAAGAGAAAATAAGGAATCAATCCCATATAACATTGCAACAGAAAGAATGAAATATCTAGGAATAAACCTACTTAAGGAGACAAAAGACCTGTACATGGAAAATTGTAAGGCACTCATGAAAAAAATCAAAGACGACATAAACAGATGCAGAGATATTCCATGTTCCTGGGTAGGAAGAATCAATATTGTGAAAATGACTATACTACCAAAGGCAAGCTACAGATTCAAGTGATCTCTATCAAATTACCAATGGCATTTTTCACAGAACTAGAACAAAAATTTCACAATTCATATGGAAAAACAAAAAGACCCTGAATAGCCAAAGCAGTCTTGAGAAAGAAGAATGTAGCTGGAGGAAACAAGCTTCCTGACTTCAGACCATACTATAAAGCTACAGTCATCAAGACAGTATGGTATGGGCTCAAAAAAAGAAATACAGACCAGAACAAGGCAGAGAACCAAAAGATAAACCCACACACTTATTGGTACCTTCTTTTTGACAAAGGAGGCAAGAATATACAATGGGGGAAAGACAGCCTCTTCAATAAGCGGTGCTGGGAAAACTGGACAAGCTACACGTAAAACAATGAAATTAGAACAATTCCTAATGCCATAGACAAAGATAAACTCAAAGTGGATTAAGGACCTAAATGTAAGACCAAAAACTATATGCAGAACACTCGATGACATAAATCAAAGCTAGATCCTCTATGACCCACGTCCTAGAGTAAGGGAAAGAAAAACAAAAGTAAACAAGTGGGACCTGATTAAACTTAAAAACTTTTGCACAGTAAAGGACACTATAAGCAAGGTGAAAAGCTAGTCCTCAGAATGGGAGGAAGTAATATCAAATGAAACAACTGACAAAGGATTAATTTTCAAAATATATAAGCAGCTCATACAACTCATTGCCAGGAAAACAAACAACCCAATCACAAAATAGGGAAAAGACCTAAACAGACATTTCTCCAAAGAAGACATACAGATGGCTAACACACACATGAAAAGATGCTCAACATCACTCATTTTTAAAGAAATGCAAATCAAAACTACAATGAGATATCACCTCACACGGGTCAGAATGGCCATCATCAAAAAGTCTACAAACAATAAATGCTGGAGAGGGTGTGCTGAAAAGGGAACACAAACTGATACAGCCACTATGGAAAATGGTATGGAGACTCCTTAAAAAGCTAGGAATAAAATCACCATATGACCCAGCAAACCCACTCCTAGGGATATACTCTGAGGAAACCAAAACTAAAAGAGACACATGTACCCCAAAGTTCACTGCAGCTCTATTTACAATAGCTAGAACATGGAAGCAACCTAGATGTCCATCAACAGATGAATGGATAAAGAAGCTGTGGTACATAAATACAATGGAATCTACTCAACCATAAAAAGGAACACATTTGAGTCAGTTCTAATGAGGTGGATGAACCCAGAGCCTATTATACTGAGTGAAGTAAGTTGGAAAGAGAAATATAAATATTGCATACTGACACATATATATGGAATCTAAAAAGGTGGCACTGATGAATTTATTTTCAGGGCAGCAATGGAGAAACAGACATAGAAAACAGACCTATGGACATGGGGGCAGGGGAGGAAGGAGAAGATGAGACGTATGGAGAGAGTAACACGGAAATTTACAATACCATATATAAAACAGATAGCCAATGGGAATTTGTTGTGTGACTCAGGGAACTCAAACAGGGGCTCTGTGACAGGCTGAAGGGTGGGATGGGAGGGAGATGGAAGGGAGGTCCAGGAGGGAGGGGACCTGGGTATTTCTATGGCTGATTCCTGTTGATGTATGACAGAAAAATCACAAAATTCTGTAATGCAATTAGCCTATAATTAAATAAATAAATATTTGCTTCAACAATCAATTTTTATGGTTGCATTATAGTCCACTAAATAAATTCACCATGATTTAACTATTCTGTTAGGCATTTAAGGTACTTCTGATATGAGCTATTATAATTAATGAGATTAGTTATAGTAATAGATTCATTAGTGAAGTAATAAGTTGTTTTACATATAAACATTTTTCTGTGATCTCAAATAATTTTCTCTCTTCCTCTTTCTTTTAATAATTGAAGAATTGCAGACTTTATTTCTGTTGAGTATCATTTATATTTCTGCTCATTAGTTCACCCATTCAGATATTAAGGGCACTTTGAAACAACATTCTAGTTTTCCAAAGGATTAAAATATCCTTGCCAGCTTTTTTTCTATAAATATTATATGTATACATATGTCTTCTCTTATATAATCAAAACTCTCAACCGTGCAGAACAAATTTAAAACAATAATAGGCCATCTATTATTGAGGATCTACTCTGTATCAAGACCTGTGAAATTACTTCATATTATTAGTCCTAAAACTTTGTTAAAATTTGGCAAAGTGTGGACACGAAGAGATGCTGCCTGGATGCCTCATCAGTCCTTCAGGAATTGCTCCAGTTGAGGAGGGCTGCCTCACCAAAGTCCGAGTACTTCTGGGAGTGGCACATTACAGATCAAAAACAAAAGATAAAGGTCTAGGGATTGTGGTTCCTCCTGGATTAACTCTCAAAGGCCATTTCAGCTCCAAAGCTACAAGTGGGGTCAGCTGAGGCTGTCTGATGTGCAACACAGTTCTACTCTCTATGTTCAATTCTTCTTTCCCCCATTCCTTGTCACATCTTTTGATCCCTAATAAACTCCTGAACACCAAACTAACTTGGGAGTTTTGTTTCTGGAGAACTCAAATTGTGACAGACAATACTATTGGGTTGGCCAAAAAGTTCATTTGAGTAATAGCTTGTGGAAAAAGCCAAACTTTTTGGTCAAACCAACTAAAAAGATGGGGAAAACTTTACCACTAAAAAGATGGGGAAAACTGAGGCTTGCAAATGAGGTGATTTATTCGTCTCCAGTATACTAGAACTGCTCCTATACTCCAATGCTCACTATAGATGACTCATGCCATTTACTTCTCTAATCATACTTTGGCAAGATATTTTAATACCACAGGATATAATTATATTGATTTGGAAACCTAACTAGTTAAGGCAGTTTAGTGATTTGCTTGACTTCCCAAGCTCCTCTTCTTGGTTTCCCAATCTCCTCCTTACCTTGTCTTAGTCTTTTCAGTTTGAAAAGAATTCTCCTCAATAGAGACCATGAAAGCAAAATAGAACTTGCAAGACTCTAGTTTTTTTCCTTGATCATTAATTAGTGACTGCACAATGCACAAGGGTATAGTGCAGATGTTATTTAAAATATTCTCCTTGTTGCCTTAGCATGTTCATCCAATTTTCCCTTTTGTCTTAATTTTCATGGCAAAGAAGATAGGTTCATAAGCTCTTTTTTTTTCTTTAATACATGTTTGGTTATTGAGTTTTTTATTGGGGAAAAAAAAAAAAACCACTTCTTTTAAAATGAATCCTGAACAATTACCTGGTTCATTAACTGCCTCAAATTACCCCTTCAGTTTTCTTCCTCATTGGTATGATTTATTACTGTATTGCCCTATTTCTGACTTAAACATTCCAATCTTCTTGAGCTATCTACTTTCTAATGTCTTTGGTTTCAAAAAGTTCAGAAAAATAAAATCAGTTTTCCTAAATGGAGCACATGTCATTATAACCAAACACTCCTCTTCTTAGTGCTTAGAGATGCAGAAATGGTCAGAATGATACTCTCAATCTTATTATTTCAGTTTCACCAACAGCTGAAGAATCAAAGAGATAGCTGAGAACTAAGGAACCACAGAAAATTCCTTTTTTCTGCAAAATTCCTTTTTTTCCAGTGAGAATTAAATAAGGGCATAGATATGCTTCTTGGGCTATAAGAACTTTTCAGGGACTCTGCTTTTAGAAAATAAGATTTCCAGCACCAGTAGAGCTAGATAATCTCCCACAACTCATCTTGTTTCTGTGTTTACTTTATACTATCTTTATAATACATCTATAATATAGTAAGAAACAGTTTACCCATATTCTATTCTATACTGCTTTAGAACAATACTTCTTACTTTCTCCCCTCTCACCTCAACCAAATAATCTCTACTCTGCTTCTCCTTTCTGTGAACCATGACCCTTTCTAATTATATTAAACTCACTCTTAAACCTAAACCAAATAGAAATTTTTATTGTATATGCAGTATAAGATGCTATAAAATGTGTTCTTGAGTCCCTTCAAAGTAATCATGGGAGTTCCAAAAAATAATCTGCTAGAAAAGGTAAGCTTAGAGAGTGAGATAAATAGGGAAGAAAAGTGGATATTCACCATTCTAGATATATTTGTACAACTCTTTTAACCACTGAGAGCATTTTCACATTTTTGGTCATTTTAGCCCCATAAAAAATCTCTGAAGTCAGGCAGAACAGCTGTTATTAACATCCATACTGGAAAGGTAATGTAACTGGCATAAAGCAATGTTCCAGATTAAATAAATGGGAACGCTAACACTGGAAACTAGAAATCACAACCTCCGATTTTGAAGTTCTAAATGCAACCACCACCTATGACAGACAAAATTAGTAACTGAGAAACTAGTAAGACAGGATTATCAGAATAGGTCATTTGGGGATGATACTATATAATCTATAAATGAATGCCTTCTTCTCAACCACAAAACAACCTGTCATAAAATGGAAGGCGAAACAAGGACCTGGTCTTACCTGGTATCTCTGAGACAGAGAGCAGAGGCAATATAACAAGGACTAAGCACCACAACAATCTAGTCGCCAACCCTATTGGAAGAGACTGCCTCGTCACAGTGTAATGGTCACATTGTTCTAAAACTGCTGTTTTCATCTTTCCCTTTCTTACTGATTTGAAGCAAAGTATGATTAGATCAGAGCTGCTAAACTCAGGAATAGTAAGTATGTCTAGTATCTAGGCCTGCTTTCAGCTCCATTTTTTGACATTTTTGATTTCTTCAAATTGTGCACTGGACTCCAAGACTCCATTTCTACTAACTGTTTAGTCTATAGGACAAAATATGGCAAAGAGAAATTTTTTGACTTTAAAAAAATTACCTATAATAAGTTTTCCAAACATAGAGAGAGACAAAATACATGCCTACATGCGTATGGTGTGTTTTACAAAATATTTCAAACTGAAAAAAATTCACAGCATTTTAAATAATTCAAGTCTGTTTTCATATAGTTGTCTAAAGTTTCCTAAATAACAGTTATAACTGTTAGTTCAAAATCTTAATTACCTCTAATAAACTACCAAGGCATTTTAGATTTCCCTCTCAAAACTGTGAAAGGAATGAAAAATGATAATATCATCCTTCAGAAAGAGACAATGGCAAATGGAAAAACGAGCTGATGTTACATCTCATCACATCTCATCAGTATTATCAGTAATTTTTTAAAATTATGATGTTTGAAGGAAATTTGTGTGTGAATACAGGTAACAAATATTAAATTCAAGGTAATTTTTCCAAATGAGATAACCTTTTAAGAGGTACAAGTGATATCAGAAGCTGAAATAAGTCTAAACAACAAGGACCTAGTGTATAGCACAGGGAACTATACTCAATATTTTCTAATAACCTATATGAGAAAAGAATTTGAAAAAGGATATATATATATAGAAAACAGAATCACTCTGCTACATACCTAAAACTAACACAACACTGTAAATCAACTATATTTCAATTAAAAATATATACAAATTGTATATATATAAAAGAAGTCTAAAGATTCAGTTTAGTACAGTGGTTAAAAGCATTGACTGTGAAGCCAGGTACTCTCCATGTCTTGGTTTCCTCATCCGTAAGAATAAGGAAATAGTTGTATTCCTAACTCTGAGGATTGCTTTAAAAATTAAGATAATCAGTGTGAATAAAAGAAAAAGGGTGACATGCAAATACTACAAAGTAATGGCAATTGTTAAGCTAAAATCTGTAAAAAAAAAAAAAAAAAAATATCACAACAGTTTGGAACAGCCTTTCTCAACCACTTAGTCATGTGATTACTTAAAATCACTCTTTCATTTTCTCCATCAGTAAATAGAGATATTAAACATAAGTTACCTCATATGGTTGTGTAATTACTCAATAGTTGATGCATTTAAGGCATTGATAGACAGTAGGCAACAAATAAATGTCATCTTCCAGTACCATTACTTATAGTAACTTTGATGATAGAATTTAGAATGTGTGATTCTTTCAGCGAAATAAATTCTATAGAGGATCTATTCATATTTCTGTAATATTATTCCACTATCTTTAACAGTTTCCTATTGCTGCTGTAACAAATTACCCTAAACTTAGTGGCTTAAAGTAACACAAATTTATTTTAGAGTTTGGAAGTTCAAAAGTCTCAAATGAGTCTTCAGGGCTACATTCCTTATCCTGGCATTAGGATATAATCCATTCCTTTGCCTTTCCCATCTTTCAGAGAGCAGTTACATTTCTTGAACTGGGGTCTCTTCCTCCATCTTTAAAGTCAGCAATGGCTGGTCAAATCTTTCTGAAGTTAGAGCACTCTGATGTGTCACTTCTACAGTCAAATCTCCCTCTTCCATCCCCTAATTAGGATGCCTGTAATTCCTTTGGGCCCACTGGGATAATTCAAAATAAGTTCCCCATCTCAAGATCCTTAACTTAGTCACATCTTCAAAATCCTTTATACCATGTACAGTAACATTCACTGGTCCTGGGATTTGACACCGGCATCACTGTGGAGCCCCTGTTCAGCCTCCTACAATGAGCAAATAAATTCAGGCCTGAACTGAGTAAATTCTTGAAATTTCTGTCTCTATAGCAATGAATTTGTAACAGGTCACATCATCAACTTGTAGCTGTAAAAGACAGGAGTGACAGAACCCTCTCTTTCACTGCCCTTAAGAAACTCTAGGAGGCAAAGAAACAAACAATATATATAGTACAATGTATTCTGGTGGAGAGCTAAATAGATTTGGTCAGAGAAAGCTTGAGAGAATAGATGACCCTTGAAAGGAGGAATGACTAGAGGAATATAGAGTCTTTAGCAGATAAACCATGTAGGAAGAAGATTGCAGGCTAAGGGAAAGAAAGAAGTATATACAAAGGCAGATAAGATTTAAGCATATGAGATATTCAGGGAAAAGTAATAGTTCAATTTGGCTAGAGCAGAAAGTTCTGGTTAAGAAGTGTAAGAGACAAGGCTTTAAGATTTAAGATTAAAAATGCATTATATTAGCATATTAGTTAACCTGATAAATTATGCAATGATAAAGCATTTTTATTTGGAATTTATTTTTTCCTTTTAATTTTTTTTTTTCCAGAAGATCTTTGGAAGTGAATCCATTGAACACCACTGCAGGAAAACGACCCTAATCTAGTGCTTCTCAAAGGATGCTTGGGGCTGGTGCACTGGGATGACCCAGAC
>SJYX01014300.1:22355-38816 GCA_006410675.1 Oreotragus oreotragus
GGAATTCCATCACCTCCACTAGCTTTGTTCTTAGTGATGCTTTCTAAGGCCCACTTGACTTCACATTCCAAGATGTCTGGCTCTAGATTAGTGATCACATCCTCATGATTATCTGGGTCGTGAAGATCTTTTCTGTACAGTTCTTCCGTGTATTCTTGCCACCTCTTCTTAATATCTTCTGCTTCTGTTAGGTCCATACCATTTCTATCCTTTATCGAGCCCATCTTTGCATGAAATGTTCCCTTGGTATCTCCAATTCTCTTGAAGAGATCTCTAGTCTTTCCCATTCTGTTGTTTTCCTCTATCTCTTTGCATTGATTGCTGAAGAAGGCTTTCTTATCTCTTCTTGCTATTCTTTGGAACAGGTGCTTTCAAATTGTCTACTGTAAAACCGGCAGCCTTTATGAGGCAAAAATATACTTCTCTCTTTTCCTCAAGAAGATAACCAAAAGAATCTGCCTCTAACCATCTAGTCACTCAGTCAGCTATTCAAAAGATAGCATTCTATTAAATACGGCCATTTGCAGTAACATGGATGGACTCAGACCTCATCACACTAAGTCAAGTCAGTCAAAAAGAGAATGAAAAAATACCATATGATATCACTTATATGTGGAATCTAAAATATGACAAAAACAAACCTATCTATGAAACAGAAACAGACCTATAGACACAGGGAACAGATCTGTGGTTGCCAAGGGGAAAAGGGAGAGGAAGTGGAGGGTGGATGGACTGGGAGTTTGGGGTTAGCAGATGCAAACTAATGGATAAACAACAAGGTCCTACTGTACAGTACAGGGAACTATATTCAATATCTTGTGATAAACCACAATGAAAAAGATAAAAAGGAATGTATATATGTATAATGGAATCACTTTACTGTATAGCAGAAATTAACACACTGTAAATCAACTATATTTCAATGATAAATAAAAGAATGAAATAGAGAGTAATATAATAACTCTTTATCATTCCAAACAACAAAAAAAAAGAAACAGAAACAGACATAGGCTTCTAAGCTTGTTACGGTTCTGAACCCTCAAGTCAGAAATGCAATTCCTAAATTCAATGCAGACAGCATCATAAACCTAGTAAGAGAGAAATATTAAAATTGCAAAGGATTACAGAAAGAGAAATATGACAATAATAAAAATATATCTGGGACACTAAGTAACTCTCCATCCATTATCTCATTTAATTCTTGTAACTACCCCTGAATATATACTTTTTTCCATTTTAAACTCAAGAATATTAAAGCACACAGGCCTCTACAAGATTGTCCACATATTTTAATAAGCAGTCCTAATAGGTTTATCTTTGACCATACTTTCATCAACTACATTATAGCCCTGAAAAAACAAAAAAGTCATGTTTTCTGTTTTCCATTTCAGGTCATGACCACTTTCCATTGTTTTGTCTCAATCAATCCTTTAACTCCCTACCTCTATAAGCTCTGTGCTTCTCTTCACCTTCCCTTATCTATCGAGGCATATCTCTAACACATATATACCATACTATCCTGTGATATTTACTCCTTCCTTTTCCTACTGGAGCTCTGAGTGGGATCAGAAACCATGTATTATTGGGTCTATAGTGACTAGCACAGCACTCATCATAAAGCAAATGCTCAGTTAACATTTAGTGAATAAGAAAGTGACTAAGCTTCCCTGTTGATTCAGACAGTAAAGAATCCACCTGCAATGCGGGAGACCCAGGTTCAATCCCTGGGTTGGGAAGATCCCCTGGAGAAGGGAACAGCTACTATCCACTACAGTATTCTTGCCTGGAGAATTCCATGGACAGAGGAGCCTGGCAAGCTGCAGTCCATGAGGTCCAGAGTTGGACACAACTGAGCGACTTTTCATAAAACAAGAAATAAACATACATAATATTGGAAAAGGTGAAAAGTTGATAAAAAAAATGAATGATTCTGAAAAGGGCCAACTAAAAGCTGGCTTAAAACTCAACATTCAAAAACTAAGATCATGGCATCTGGTCCCATCACTTCATGACAAAGAAAAAGGGAAAAAATGGAAGAAGTGACAGACTTTTTATTTTACTGGGCTCCAAAATCACTGAGGATGGTGACTGCAGCCGTGAAATTAAAACACGCTAGGCTCCTTGGAAAAAAAGCTATAATAAACCTAGACAGTGCATTAAAAAGCAGAGACATCACTTTGCTGACAAAGGTCTGTCTAGTCAAAGCTATGGTTTTTCCAGTAGTCATGTAAGGATGTGACAGCTGAATCATAAAGAAGGCTGAGCGCTAGAGAATTAATGCTTTCAAACTGTGGTGCTGGAGAAGACTCTTCTGAGAGTCCCTTGGACTGCAAGAAGATCAAACCAGTCAATCCTAAAGGAAATCAACCCTGAATATTCATTGGAAGGACTGATGTTGAAGCTCCAATACTTGGCCACCTGATGCTAAGAGGTGACTCACTGGAAAAGACCCTGATGCTGGGAAAGACTGAGGGCAGGAGAAGTGGGTGAGGTGGCAGATGAGATGGCTGGAGAGCATCACTGACTCAACGGACGTGAGTTTTACCAAACTCCAGAAGATAGTGAAGGACAGGGAAGCCTGGCATGCTGTAGTCCATATGCTCACAAAGAGTCAGACACGAAAACAACAAAAGAAAAAAAATCACTAAAAGAAACTTCAGATCACTTAGTTCCAATCTTAAAGGGTACTACTTTCTTTTTTTATACCAAAACTAGTATTTTACTTCATGGAAATATATGTAAAATTATGATAATATCATATTTAAGTATATACTCCTTTTAATATTTTAGTGCAATTTGGCAAAAAGCATAAAGAATATGATAAACATTCTAATTTCCAATACACACCTTAAGAAATAAAATCTTACCAATACTTTTAACTTTTATATTACCTGCTTTTTTAGCTTTTTGTCTATTTTAGGGTCAAACCAAAGACAATTTCAAATGTGTGGTACGCTTTATTTCCGTAACTCACTTTTCTGTTTTGAAGAATATTGCACAACCGTCCACATGCTTTCTCTCCTGCTCAGACATGATTTTGGCACGTGACTTTGGAGAAAAAAATCCATCATATCCACGCTCCTTCAATGCTGGCAGAAAGAGAGTGAAGTATTGCTCTGTTTCCACTTCCTGAGATGGAAGATACATTATCACCAACATGACAGAGGGAAACTAAGATATAAAACTATGCAACACTGTGAGTGAAGTGCGACTAAGTTAAACACTTCATTTAACAAACATTATCTAACTACCTTACCTTATTGATAGCAGCTACCATTTGACAATGGCAGCTTTGTAAAGCCTAAAAGAATAAAAAAAAAACCANTATCACCAACATGACAGAGGGAAACTAAGATATAAAACTATGCAACACTGTGAGTGAAGCGCGACTAAGTTAAACACTTCATTTAACAAACATTATCTAACTACCTTACCTTACTGATAGCAGCTACCATTTGACAATGGCAGCTTTGTAAAGCCTAAAAGAATTAAAAAAAAACCACGATTTTCTCAGGTTTACACAGGTAGTTAGTTGGTCCCAAATCTCTTTGACTTCCAATTTAGAGTTCATCAGGGAAGCCTGACATGCTGCAGTCCATGCAGTCACAAAGAGTGGGACATGACTTAGTGACTGAACAACAACTACTGTACTTTACTTCCTCAACTGGTAATTGAACAAAATTGAAATACGAAATATGAAAGTTGGTCATATTACAGATTAAGCAGTAGGGAATTGAAAATTTTACATTAGGAGGTAATTTAAAAAAAATTTTATATTTCTCAACTGTGGTAGAAATTGACTATCAACAAAAAATCCTACTTAAAGGAATTTTTAGTTACCTGAATACCAATAATCCAATGGTCTGTGTTAATTTGGCAGTCATTAAGTTAGACTAATTTATTACTTGACCCATAACATACTTTCAAGAAATCTTTCCAAATGAAATAATCAAGCGTGAAGATAATGATTTATGTGTGCTAATGTTTATAAAAATGTGATATTGTAACAATGAAAACAAACAGCCGTAATGTCCAACAGCAGGGAAAATGGTAAATCAATTAGTATATATTCATATAACTGGCTTTGAGAAATTTTAGTAATGTATAAAACGTATATTAAATGCAATAAGCAACAAACAAAATACATTAATAGTGTGATCTCTATTTTGAAAACATACCTATAAATAAATAGGCAAGTGAATGTTTTAAAAAGAATATAAGATATACTCCAGAAGTTTTAACCCTGGGGTTAAAGCAACTTTCTTTGGGGTACAGGATTAGATGTTTTACTCTATTATTATTTATATTCTTTTCATATTTTGAACTTCTCTGGAATGAATACAACATAGTATTACTTTTATAATAACATTTTTAAAATTATGATGCTTCTATGCGTCATACTATACTAAGGAAGAGTGTGAGGCTATTATTACTATAAATACTGAATCAAAAGGAGGAAAATTAAATAACATAAGCCTATGCTTATTTGTCCCCATGTGTGCTAAGCAGCTTCAGTTGTGTCAGACTCTTTGCAGTCCTATGGACTGTAGCCCACTAGGCTCCTCTGTCCATAGCATTCGCCAAGCAAGAATACTGGAGCAGGTTGCCATTCCCTCCTCCAGGGGACCTTCCTGACCCACAGATCGAACCTGTGTCTCCAGTCTCCTGCACTGGCATTTGGGTTCTTTACCACTAGCGCCACCCGGTAAGCCCATATTGGCCTCCTCCTCCCTTCATTTTGTGTCAGGTCTCAGTGTTTAAAAGAAAATTTAACTTTTGAAGACTTCTACTACTTCCTTATTTTCCAGAGTCAAATGAATCATGGATAATAACACAAATATAAGTAAATAATAAAGCTACTCTAACACAAAAAATTTATTATAAAAGTAATGACTTTATTCTTAAGCTACACAGAAAAGGAGGTATGAAATTATAACACTTGAAATTTTAAAGTACCTTAAAGCATTTAATATGCCTTGAAAACTGCTAAGAAAAAAAGTACTAAAAATTATGTGTAAACCTTCCTGGCCATTCATTAGCTGAGCACTGAAAAGCAGTAAAATACTATTTCAATCAAAAGGTGCTTTGTCAGTTAAGTTCAATAAAGTATCTAAATTTCTGAGGTTGCCTTTAAAAATAAGGCAAAAATGCATGATTTATAGTACAATATTTTTATATGTATATCACTGAGGAACAATGGTAGACAAGTAATTTTTTTTAACAGATCCCATTATAAATTAAATTTATATTTCTTAAAGATTTAATCTTCAGTAGTTTTCTCTTTCAGCAATACCAATGATTTGTTCATAACACAAATTAACATGAATAAAGTGGTAAAATTATTTTCACTTAAGCAAACAGTAAATGAGTATAAGTTTATGGCTTATACAAAACTGTTTCACTGTGGAAATATCCTTTTTTCTTAAGAAGAGAGAAAATAATTCCTTTGGGTTTTTCTTCAAATATAAAATCTCTCCCAAAAGTAAGATCTTTTTTAATTTTTAGATTCACCTTTAAGTTACAGACAATACAATCTCTGTAGTGTTACCTGAAGACTAATGATATCTGCATCACAGTTAACAATTTCTTCCATAATTCCCTTTTTCCTGTATTCCCAGTTTAATGCCCAGGATGGGCAATAGCCATATAGCTGCCGGGTGGCATATTTATCACATAACACATTGTAACACATAACCGTGAATGATGCTAAGAAGTGGGAGAAAAAAACAAGACAAAAGGGAAAAAATTAGGCAACCTTTTCTAAAGCAATATCACATGTACACCTACACAATCATACATGTCACACAAACATAACTCAAATATCACCACTGTGAAAAGCCTTGGGCAAGATTCTGTTAAACTATATAAAAAACTTCACCGGAGTCCATCCACCATACCAAAGTTCTTTTACCAGAATCAGACTTATAGCTCATAATTGAGATTTTTTTAAGGGTATTTTAATAAATAAAAATTCAAGTTTTAGGGAATTCGCTGGTTGCTCAGTGGTTAGGACTCTGCACTTCCTCTGCTGGGAGCACAGGTTCAATCCCTGGTCAGGTAACTAAGATCCTGCCAGTCATGCGGTATGGCCAAAAATAATCTAATTTTAAATCAATACTAAATTTTTGACACATAATTTGCTGAGCAAAACTTTTCTCTATAAATGGAATAAAAGTAAATTACAAAAGTAAATTTTAATTTTTTTCTCTTTAAAAGGCATTCATTATCTTTCATTAAAATATTCATACTTTTTTGAGTCTCTTACTTCTCTCACTGCTCTGAGCCAGAAGAATACAGACTAACAAAGTTTAGTTACAAGAGAAACCTTTTTAACCAAATCAAATGCTCATTTTTAAATTTTTAGATTTTAAATTCTCATTTTAAAATTCCCTTGAACTGTAAAAGGACTGTGTGCATGCTCAGTTGCTAAGTCATGTCTGACTCTTTGTGACACCATGGACCGTAGCCCGCCAGGCTCCTCTGTCCGTGGGATTTCCCAGGCAAGAATACTGCAGTGGGCTGCCATTTGCTACTCCAGAGGATTGTCCTGACCCACGGATCAAACCCACATCTCCTGCATTGGCAGGTGGGTTCTTTACCACTGAGCCACCAAGGAAGCCAGTAAAAGGACTACATGTAAACTAACAGGAAAACACAGCTTGTATCCCCTGCTGCTCAAAAGTGTGCCCTAGGAAGCAGCAGCATCAGTTATCACCTTGGAACTCAGAAATGCAGAAATTTCTGGCTTCACAAAGACTTACTGAATTGGAACCTGCAATTTAACAAAATCCTAAGGTGATTCTATGCAGAAGACACCAGTCTGAAAATCCCTGATTTTTATCACTAATTCTCTATCCTATCTATCCATTAGAATCATGTTATAGAACTTTTTTTTTTTTTTAAGTTTGTAATCATCATATATGCTTAGTCCTAAGAAATAAAGGCTTGTCTGGTAGCTCAGCTGGTAAAGAATTTGCCTGTAATGCAGGAGAGCCTGGTTCAATTCCTGGGTGGGGACAATCCCCTAGAAAAGGGATAGGCTACTCACTCCAGTATTCTTGAAGTTCCCTAGTGGCTTAAGAATCTGCCTGCAATGCAGGAGACCTGGATTTGATCCCGGATTGGGAAGATCCCTCGGAGAAGGGAATGGCTACCCAGTCCAATATTCTGGCATGGAGAATTCCATGGACTGTACAAGTCCATGGGGTTGCAAAGAGTCAGACATGACTGAGCGACTTTCATTTTTCACTTTCCTAAGAAATAAGTCATGTGCTTGTTAAACAATGCTTCTAAATCTCCATCACATATAAGGCACCTTTAGGGTACTTAGGAGTCCTTGATAAATGTACTTAATCTCCAGTATCTTTGAGCAACAAACATTTATTTACATAGCTATAACAATGTTTTCTTTCCATTGCATTTTCTAGAAAATGTGACATTTAAAATCCCATTGCCAAAGAAATGTGAAGTACTTAATATGTTGTTTGGCATTAATTTTTCTGTGGTGTGGAAAATACATTATGAAAGATGGGTACTATGTAGCTAAAGTTTGTTGGTACCATGGGTACTAAAGTTTTTTGTTTCTGGAGTATTTTGTCCCTTCCAGTTCTGAGGGAATGACTCATTTGGATAATTAATTTTGGCTCCATTTTATACTTTAGTCCCTCAATTAAATATGTATAAATATTGAGTACTATGATATGTGATTTGACCTTGAAGTTAGACTCAGTAGTGAGATGGTGAGATTTTTGACATCTGGAAGCAGATCTGGTTTTCTCTTATCATTATCTTTGCAATTTAAGGAGTTAACTTTAGTTTATATATCAATGAAATGGGTATAGTGATGGACCTCAAAGTTTATTATTATGTTATATAAATACTGGACACTGTCAAGCATACAGTAAACTTTAAATAAATGAAAGCACTATTATTTTTATCCCAGTATACATATATATATTTTTTCTTTTCCACCTCTCCTTCTCCCTTTACCTTTTCCTCCTGTTTTTCTCCACCTGCTGCTGCTGCTAATGCGTACTGTGATTCATGGGGTCGCAAAGAGTCGGACATGACTGAGCGACTGAACTGAACTGAACTGAAAATTAAGTATCAGCATTTGGTTACTTCATATTAAAACAGTAAAATTTTCATCTTCAAAATAAAATTAGGTATCATAAAAACTATGACTTGTAAGAGGAATATTAATAACTTATTTTAAGCAGAATTCTGAACTATAAAATGTCTAATAAACAGTCAGAAGACTATAAATGTCAAATTATCATTGGTCTGCACAAAAAGATAAAGGTTTATATTTTCTACATTTACTGCAGTTCAAGAAATGCTGAATCCTGTAATTAAACTGCTCAAATCTTCACCCTATATCATTTCTATACCCCTGGCCTGGTATCATGTTCTGTTTCCAATATAGTAAATTTGATTCAGTCTAAATTATCCTTCTACAAGAGTTATCAGTCTACCCACTAAAGAAAGATAAATCTAAGTAGTTCGAAATTTTTCAGAAGAAAATTCATTACTCCTCATTTTTCTTAAATCACCAAACCTTATGTGAAGATGCCATTTGGAAAGCTCTATTATAAGAAGTAATTTTCAAACCAAGAGCCCCATCATTGTGAAAGATACGAGATTCTTGTACATAAGCCTTAGGGTGGACTTTTAACTCTACCCATCAGTATTTCTAAACTCATCTAAACTTAGGGGAGGTAAAACGAAGGCCTAATTTGAAGGTTAATTTCATCACAAAGCCCAAATGGCATTTCAAGTGTATCTGAAAAAAGTCAAGAAAGAATAAGGAAAACTATTTTACCTGATGGCAGAATTTGGTCTCGTTCTTTTAATGTAATCCATGGCCTCGGAGGAAGCTGCTCTGGATGAACTGGAAAAAATATATTTTTTTAAAGTGTAATTTCCTGTATTTCTAAAATCAGTATTATTTACTAATTTATAATGTCAAATCAGCTTCCGTTTTCTCTTCAGCTATAACAGCCCATGTGTGTACGTGCTAAGTCACTTCAGTCCTCCCAATTCTTTGTGATGCTATGGACCGTAGCCCACCAAGCTCCTCTGTCCATGGAATTTTCCAGGAACTGGAGTGGGTTGCCATGCCCTCCCCCAGGGGACCTTCCCGACCCAGGGACTGAACCGTTGTCTCTTATGTCTCCTGCACTTCAGGGGGTTCTTTACCACTAGCACCACCTGGGAAATCCATATGGTCTTAAAAATCTAGTACTGAAATATAATGAAGATTTAAAAGTTGAAGGAAGTTGATGAAGAGTTATGCAGAAAACACAAAACTAACTTCTGAAAAGAACACAAAGAAATTCATTAATGGCATTTATACTTACACGGTATTTATTTTTAAAAGTACCTATTTAAATCCTTAAGTAAGAGGCTTATGTCTTAATTATACACGTAAACTGTACTGACTCAGTCTTGTTCCCAGTGGGAAAATGAAAGCTACGTGAAGTTTCAACACACTGCTGAACAAAATTACTCAAATATTTTTAAAACAGAAAAAAAAATGCATGTATAATAAAAACTACTGAATTTTCTAATAGGGCTTTCATTTCCTAATTTTAATCTTTCTTTTATAATGTTGATACAAAGCCAGAGATTAGAATGACGCTGTACATATAGAAAAAAGGAAGGCACTGGTTAAACATTAATTGCTCAGATATGACTGTCAATACGAATGGAAGTAAATTCTACCAAACTATCAGATGAAAGAAAATGCACTAAGTTAAGATTTAACTACCTCTTTTTCCTTCTCCCTTTTAAACACAATTGCCATTACAGGACAGTTTGATTCAAGTTTGCAGATTTACCCAGCTAATTAGTGGCTAAGAAATGTACCCCATTTAAGCAGAAACACTCCAGCATCACCCAGCCACAGAAGTTTTCAACCAAGTATCCAAGATCTTTAAAAAAGTGTCATTTTACTAACCATTTTAGTGTTCCAAAAGTCTAGCTAAAGGATGCCTCTTTTAGCAACCATACTGTTCACAAAGTGAAATGAATGTTATTTTGCATAGTCCG
Source organism: Oreotragus oreotragus (assembly GCA_006410675.1). Lineage (NCBI taxonomy): Eukaryota > Metazoa > Chordata > Mammalia > Artiodactyla > Bovidae > Oreotragus > Oreotragus oreotragus. The sequence continues at coordinate 32,406 of SJYX01014300.1, forward strand.
TATCTTGCCAAGAAAGTAATGAAGGCCATCATAAGATAACAAACCATCCAGCTGGTTCAACACACTGAATCCTGGAAAATAACCTTGCCTCCTAGGAGTGCCATGCCAGAACTATGGCAACTCTCTCTAAAACAAAAGTTCATTATATAAATATAATGGAGAGTAAGCAAAGAACTCCTCAGCTGCTGGGCTCCTTATTAGCAAATAGTTAAAAACTCAGAAAGCATGAAAATTATCAAAATAAAAGTGATGTCAACATTCTGACGCTTCCCATATCTTAATACAGCCCAATTTAACAGTGTAAGTAAAACATATACTATTCCCCCAAAATAACTGAAGAACAGAAACATAGGAAAAGATACTGTATCTCACCAGTAACCAGGAAAAACTTAAAAATGAGATAGCATGTCTTTATCTAGGTTGAAAAAAAAAATGTAAGTTTAATAATATCCAGGGTTGGTGAAGGTGATAAGCAAGAGATACTTGCACATACAACTGGTGGGAATACAAACTGGTACAGCTATCTGGATGGACAAATGGGCATCATCTTTTAAAATTTAAAACATTCATGTCCCTGTGACCCAGCAATTCTATTTCTTAGGATCAGCCCTATCTGCTTAAAGCAGCAAACATATTCATTATGCCAATGTTTATAACAGCAGAAGCAATGGTAAATGTTTATCCATTTCACAGAAGTCTATGCCATAGTTTAAAAGAAAAAAGATACATGCATGCTAAAGTGGAAAGGTATGTAAGACATTCTGCTGGGTGAGGGAAAAGTGGAAAATATATAATAATACAACATTTTATTAATAATTAGATAATATAGGATATATGTTATTAGAAAAAATTAAAAACACATGCAAAGTAATACAATGCAAGAAAATTTCTACTGGTTTAATTTTTATATAAAAATGTCTAGAAATGTCTATAAGGATACACACTCAACTTCTAAGTGTGCTTACTTACACAGAAGGGACTGGAATTAAAGGTATTGGTCAAAGGAAATTCTGGTCTTAACCAGAATTTTAATGTTTCTTTCAAAGAAAATAATATACTCATGTGTGACATATATTTACTTAACATTGACTTTTTTCAAAGATAAAATTGCATGGCCAGTGATTTGACAAAGGGCTTCCCTGGTAGCTTGGACAGTAAAGCATCTGCCTACAATGCGGGAGACCTGGGTTTGATCCCTGGGTCAGGAAGATCCCCTGGAGAAGGAAATGGCAACCCACTCCAGTATTCATGCCTGGAGAATCCCATGAACCGAGGAGCCTGGTGGGCTACCGTCCATGGGATTGCAAAAAGTCAGACACGACTGAGCCATTTCTCTTCTTCTTCAGTCAGTTTAGTTGCTCAGTCGTGTCTGACCCTTTGCAACCCCATGGACTGCAGACTGTGATCATGCCAGGCTTTCCTGTCCATCACCAACTCCCAGAGCTTACTCCAACTCCAAAGGATAGGACTATATTTATCTAAGCCAACAATCAAATAAAGACTATTTAATAGCTAAATCTGTAAGGTCCTAGCACAGTACCAGAATGTGGATCAAAACTGAAGACTACTCTCATCATGAACAGAAGAGACAGCAGTTAACATCTTTCAACATCATATCTAAAAATGTGATCTGAAACAATTCTCCCATTTTTTGTCTTCCATACATCCCACACTAAGTGCTACACAGTCCTGAAGCCATGAGGAATAGACCTGGAGGGGGACTGGGAGAGGGGGTAAGAAAAGAGTGATTTCCCACACCTCACATTGATCAACAGCACTGGGCCTGGATTCCCACAGTGAGGCAGCTGAAGAGCCAACAAAACCCACATGCTAAACCTAAACTGGGCAGTTGCCTGCTACTGAGGTTTTTAAAAGGTCATGAGTTTCCTAACATAGTATTAAAGAATATCCAGGGCACAAGGGAAAACCTCTGGTCATACCAAAGACCAGGAAATCACAATGTATTTGACAAAAGACTACTAACAGACAATAACAACACAGAGGTGATTCAGCTGTTGAAATTATCTGACAGAAATTTTAAAGCAGTCAACATAAAACTGCTTCATAATTACCAATTCTCTTGAAACAGATGAAAAAATAGAAAACCCCAGCAAAAAAGTGGAAAGTGACAGTAGCTCAGTTGTGTCAACTCTTTGTGACTCCATGGACTATACAGTCGATGGAATTCTCCAGACCAGAATACTATAGTGGGTAGCCTTTCCCTCCTTCAGGGGATCTTCCCAACACAGGGATCAAATCCTGGTCTCTTGCACTGCAGGCAGATTCTTTACCAGCTGAACCACAAGGGAAGCCCACAATAGAAGTGGAAGGGCACAATAATACAGACAACCAAACATAAAATTATTTAATTTGAGAACAAATCAAGAGAATTTACTCAACAATAAGAAAAAAAAACAGAAAAAAAAAAAAGAACAAAGCTTGAGGAACCTGTGGGTTCCTCAAAAGATCTAAGATTCATAAAATCAAAGTTCAGAAAGAGAAGAGACATAATGTAGCCTTAAAAAATATTCAAAGAGATAATGACTAGAAATCCCCAAATTTAACAAACATAAATCTACATATTCAAGAAGATGTACAAACTTCAAGTAAAATAAACCCAAAGAATCAGACACCAACCACATCATAATGAAATTGCTAAAAACTAAAGACAAAGAATCTCAAAAACACCAGAAGAATGACACATTACCTAATAGGAAACGATAGGTTTCTTTCTAAAACCATGGTGCCAGAGGAAGTGATAAAATATTTTTTCAAGAGCTACAAGAAAACTGTCAACCTCAAATTCTGTGCCCAACAGGATTTGCCTTCATAAATCAAGGAAAAATAAAGATTTATCAAAGAAAAACTAAAAGACTTCGTTGCTAGCAGACTGGCCCTTAAAGAATGGCTAAAGGAAGCTCTTAAGACAGAAAGAAAACATTAACAGCAGAAGAAATGGAACATCAAAACGGGAAGAACAAGGAACGAGTGAAAGGATAAACGTAATGGATTAACCTTCTCTGCATGAGCTTCTTATATTGCATCTGATGGCTGAAGCAAAAATTGTAACATCTATGTGGTACTCAGTGTAAGCAGAGGACATACAAGAGACAGTGATATTTTAAAAGTAGAGAAGGCAAAGGGACACAAATGAAAGTAGGGCATCAATAACTGGCTTAAAATGAGAAGACACTATTATCATAGACTGTTCTAAGTATGTATATTGTGATATCTAAAAAGTCATCATTAAGAAAACTATACAAGACAGTATACTCTAAAACAGCATAAATAAAACAAGATGGTATCCTAAAAAATGTTTAAATAGCCCATAAGAAACCAAGAAATGACAAATAAAGGAGAAAAAAAGGAAACAGACTACAAATAACAAAATGGCTGATTTCAAGTTCTACATATCAATTCTTTAAATGTAAACAGTCTAATAAATATACAAATTAAATGAGTGGAAATGTTCCCTTGGTATTTCTGATTTTCTTGAAGAGATCTCTAGTCTTTCCCATTCTGTTGTTTTCCTCTAAGTCTTTGCATTGATCGCTGAGGAAGGCTTTCTTTTCTCGCCTTGCTTTTCTTTGGAACTCTTTGCTGGACATGGAACAACAGACTGGTTCCAAAAAGGAAGAGGAGTACATCAAGGCTGTATATTGTCACTCTGTTTATTTAACTTATATGAAGAGTACATCATGAGAAACGCTGGGCTGGAAGAAGTGCAAGCTGGAATCAAGATTGCCAGGAGAAATATCAATAACCTCAGATATGCAGATGACATCACCCTTATGACAGAAAGTAAAGAGGAACTAAAATGCCTCTTGAAAGAGGAGAGTGTAAAAGTTGGTTTAAAGCTCAACATTCAGAAAACTAAGATCATAGTATCTGGTCCCATCACTTCATGGGAAATAGATGGGGAAACAGTGGAAACAGTGTCAGACTTTATTTTGGGGGGCTCCAAAATCACTGCAGATGGTGATTGCAGCCATGAAATTAAAAGACGCTCACTCTTTGGAAGAAAAGTTATGACCAACCTAGACAGGATATTAAAAAGCAGAGACTGAAGGCAGGAGGAGAAGGGGACGACAGAGGATGAGATGGCTGGATGGCATTATTGACTCAAGGGAGAGGAGTCTAAGTAGACTCCAGGAGTTGGTGATGGACAGAGAGGCCCGGTGTGCTGTGGTTCACAGGGTCACAAAGATTCAGACATGGCTGAGTGACTGAACTGAACTGAAAATGAACATTGTTCCTAAACCAAAAGAGGAGGTTGCACAGAAGAAAAAGATATCCTAAAAGAAACTGAAGAAACAAAAACTTACGGTCAGGGGTAAGGGGAGGCTGCAAAAAATAAATGCAAATAAAAATAAAAATCAAAGAAAATTGGCAGTAGTCAAACAGGAGATGGCAAGAGTGAATGTTAACATTTTAGGACTCAGCAAACTAAAATGGACTGGAATGGGTGAATTTAACTCAGATGACCATATATCTACTACTGTGGGCAAGAATCCCTTAGAAGAAACTGAGTAGCCATCATAGTCAACAAGAGTCTGAAAAGGAGTACTTGGAAGCAATCTCAAAAATGACAGAATATCTTTGTTTGTTTCCAAAGCAAACCATTCAGTATCACGGTAATCCAAGTCTATGCCCCGACCAATAATGCTAAAGAACCTGAAGTTGAATGGTTCTGTGAAAACCTACAAGCCCTTCGAGAACTAACACCCAAAAAAGATGTCCTGTTCGTTTATAGGAGACTGGAATACAAAAGTAGGAAGTCAAGAAAGACCTGGAGTAACAGGTAGATTTGGCCCTGGAGTACAGAATGAAGCAGGGCAAAGGCTAATAGAGTTTCACTAAAAGAACTCACTAGTCATAGCAAACACCTTCTTCCAACAATGCAAGAGAAGACTCTACACATGGACATCACCAGATGGTCAATATCGAAATCAGACTGACTATATTCTATGCAGCCAAAGATGGAGAAGCTCTATACAGTTAGCAAAAACAAGACCAGGAGCTGACTGTGGCTCACACCATGAACTCCTTATTGACAAATTCAGACTTAAATTGAAAAAGTAGGGAAAACCACTAGACCATTCAGGTATGACCTAAATCAATCCCCTACAATTATACAGCAAAAGTGAGAAACAGATTTAAGGGATTACATCTGATAGACAGAGTGCCTGATGAACTATGGACAGAGGTTCGTGACACTGTACTGGAGACAGGGATCAAGACCACTCCCAAGAAAGAGAAATGCAAAAAAGCAAAATAGTTGTCTGAAAAGGCCTTACAAATAGCTGTGAAAACAAGAGAAGCTAAAAGCAAAGGAGAAAAGGAAAGATATACCCATTTGAATGCAGAGTTCTAAAGAATAGCAAGGAGAGATAAGAAAGCCTTCCTCAGTGATCAGTGCAAAGAAACAGAGGAAAACAACAGAATGGGAAAGACTAGATAGTGGCTCAGATGGTAAAGCATCTGTCTGCAATGTTGGAGACCTGGGTTTGATCCCTGGGTTGGGAAGATGCCCTAGAGAAGGAAATGGTAGCCCACTCCAGTATTATTGCCTGGAAAATCCCATGGACTGTGGAGCCTGGTAGGCTACCGTTGATGGGGTCACAAAGAGTCGGACACAACTGAGCGACTTCACTTTCACTTTCAAGGGAACATTTCATGCAAAGATGGGCTCAATAAAGAACAAAAATGGTAGGGACCTAACAAAAGCAGAAGATATTAAGAAGAGGTGGCAAGAATATAAAGAAGTACTGTACAAAAAGGGTCTTCACGACCCAGATAACCACAATGGTATGATCACTCACCTAGAGACAGATATCCAGGAATGTGAAGTCAAGTGGACCTTAGGAAGCATCACTACGAACAAAGCTAGTGGAGGTGATGGAATTCCAGCTGAGCTATTTCAAATCCTAAAAGATGATGCTGTGAAAGTGTTGCACTAAATATGTCAGCAAATTTGGAAAACTCAGCAGTGACCTGAGGACTGGAAAAGGTCAGTTTTCATTCCAATCCCTAAGAAAGGCAATACAAGAAGGCTCAAACTAATGCACAATTGCACTCATCTCACACACTAGTAAAATAATGCTCAAAATTCTCCAAGCCAGGCTTCAACAGTACGTGAACTGTGAACCTCCAGATGTTCAAGGTGGTTTTAGAAGAGGCAGAGGAACCAGTGATCAAACTACCAACATCCATTGGATTATTGGAAAAGCAAGAGAGTTCCAGAAAAACATCTATTTCTGCTTTATTGACTATGCCAAAGCCTTTGACTGTGTGGATCACAATAAACTGTGGAAAATTCCAAAAGAGATGGGAATACCAGACCACCTGACCTGCCTCTTAAGAAATCTGTATGCAGGTCAGGAAGCAACAGTTAGAACTGGACATGGAACA
>SJYX01014300.1:40104-125340 GCA_006410675.1 Oreotragus oreotragus
GGGGAGCCAGAACTGACTATTGCTTAAAAGTAGGCCTGACTCCTCCATTCAGTTCAGTTCAGTCCAGTCACTCAGTTGTGTCCAGTTCTTTGTGACCCCATGGACTGCAGCGTGCCAGGCTTCCCTGTCCATCACCAGCTCCCGGAGCTTGCTAAAACTCATGTCCATCGAGTCGTTGATGCTATTCAACCATCTCATTGTCTTTCTTCCCCTTCTCCTTCTACCCTCAGTCTTTCCCAGCATCAGTCATTTAATGTGGACAAGGTACTTGAAAACTTCAGTGCCTCAAGTTCCTCATCTCCAAAGTATGTCTTTTAAAAATGAGTTTAAATGAGATGTTACATTTCACTGGAGCATAATAGTGTCTGGCACATAGTAAGTGCTCCAAAGTGTTAGAGAAGGAACTAGCAACCCACTCCAGTATTCTTGCCTGGAAAATCCCATGGATAGCGGAGCCTAATGGGCTACAGTATACAGGGGACTGCAAAGAGCCAGACACAACTGAGTGACTGATCATGCATAAGCATTAGCTGCTTTTGCTGGTGGTAGTGTTATATTGTTGTGGCTGGAAGTGGTATTTTTTCCTGCTTGCTACTTTTATACATTGTTGGAGGAAAATGTGTTTGTGTGATGTTACATCAGTGATCCGAGGGATGGAGCTGAGGGCAGACTGGAGGCCAGTGTTTTCAGCAGGAGTATGTGGAACTGGTTTCTAATTTCTTCCAACAGTTGTAGAATTGAAACTGATAGGTGGAGTCTCAGGGATGGGGCTGAGCTGAGGAGCTCTGGTTCTTTATATTTCAGTGGAGAAAGAATTCAGCTAGACACAAAGTGATAGATAAGAATTTATTTATTAGAACAAGATGCTTGTGAGGCTTATGAGCAGATGGACAAGAGGGTGCCATGCTCTGAGAATTAGTGGGCTGCAGTTTTATAATCACAGGAAAAGTGGATAGGGGAAAAAGACCACCTTCTTTCTCATTCTTGAGTAGACATCAGGCTTCCATCACCAGTTCCTCCTCCATGTCAGGGGGTGGGGGGTTTTCTTATTCTTCCACAGTCAATCTGGGACTTTTGTAGCAGAATGAAAATCAGCAAAAATGGTGGTAACATGTTAAAATATAATAAATCTCCAGGTTTCAATATAATGTCACCCTTTCCTGTAATTTTGTCTTCAGTGTTTGCAGAGGAGCATGTCATAGGAGTCAATAATTTACTGACATTACTGGGCAGGATGTAGGTCTCATTTTACCACTGTCTTATTATTTGGTGGCCTTCCCTGGTGGCTCAGATAGTAAAGAATTTGCCTGCAATGCAGGAGATCCAGGTTTGATCCATGGTTCAGGAAGATGCCCTGGAGAAGGGAATGGCAGCCCACTCCAGTATTCTTGCCTGGAGAATTTCAAGGACAAAGGAGCCTGGTAGGATACAGTCTGTGGGATCACAGAGAGTTGGACATGACTGAGTAAACCTGTCTGTCTAGTATTTGGTGGCATGTCTCATTTTTCTGCTTATGGTTTTTTCCTAAGCAAGCCTGCTTGGTTTTGTGCTAAAGCAAACCTGCTTTCTTGAATGATCATTAACTTACCAGCGTCTCTCATATTTTTTACTTCTGGTCCCTTTGTGGAATTAACTACTTAATCGCCTATTTTGTCACCTTTATTCTGTCTCTATCAGAATGCTCTAGATGATGCTGGAAGAATCCTTCAGTGTGCTTCATGAGCATGTCATTCAATTAGCATTCTCCTAATCTCCTCAGTCTCTGGATATGAGTCCTTTTAAAAGTGACTCAGAAAAGAAGCAAGGAAGGAATTGGGGTAATATTCAACTTTTGTTATAGAGTTTCTGTCTTATATGAACTAAATGAACTGTCTATATGAATTCTATGAACTGTCTATATGAACTCCTTCCTCTATGGGAGGAAAGGAAAAGTCTGGACTGACTTTTTGAACTTAGCCCCAGTATGCCTCTCTTCCTGGTAGGCAAGACTGCTGACTGACTGCTGCCTTTCATAAAACCCAGAGGTCGGTCCCTCAGTGCACATTTAGAGTCTTGACTTAATCTTGGTTTTCTGCTCCTTTATGTGAGGGTTTATGCAGCTGTCATCTGTTTTGATGGGCTTCACTCCATAAGGTGAGCTTATGAGCTTTGCAAAAATAGCCTCTGTTTTTAGGATCCTTTAGCTCCTCAGTTTGTCATCCTTGTTTTTCTGTTTAGACTGTGATCTTTATTTTCTTTTTGGTGTGGCCCGATCAAAGCAGGTGAATATTTGCTGACAAGTTTTAGCCCACGGTTTATAGCTTCTGCTATGTGTAGTATTATTCGACACTTCTTAAAGCCACACCACTGTGGTGGTGTTTTTCACAATAATTAAAAAAAATAATTTTACTTATTTATTTTATTTCAGCTGTGCTGGGCCTTCACTGTTGTGAGGGCTTTTCTCTGGCTGTGGTGAGCAGAGGCTACTCTCTAGTTGTGGTGCAGAGTCTTCTTATTGCAGCAGCTTCTCTTTTTGCATAGCACACGCTCTAGGGGGCTCGACCTTTAATAGTTGCAGCACATAGGCTCAGTAGTTACAGTTCCTGGGCTCCAGAGCACAGGCTCAATAGTTGTGCACGAGCTTAGTTGCTCCCAGGCACGTGGGATCTTCCTGGATTAGGGATTGAATCCATGTCTTTACCCTGGCAGGCAGATTCTTTACCGCTGAGCTACCAGAGAAGCCCTTTCATGATGATTTGAACACTGGTTGAAGCTTTCTACCCTCTCTGTGCCCANTGAGCAACTAACTAACTAAGGAGTTGTAATGTGTAAGTATACCTTGCTTGTAAAATATGTTCCTAAAAGCTTTACTAGTAAGCAAATCATATTTTCCCAATTATTTCTGATTAGTCTAGACTAGTCTAGCCCCAAATAATTCTGACGAGATTTGTCACCTGAGTGTAAAGCAAGAATAAAGTATTTTAGCCCTATCCCACCTCAAGTCTGTCAAAAGAAATTGGTAATACACGCCCATTTCCAGCCAGAAAACTCCAAATTTAAAGGAAGGAAGGAAAAGAAGAATTCTATGGAGGCCAACTCAAGTACTATGCTCAGGCAATTTATATCATTTAATCTTTACATACATATGGAAAGCCTACTTACTGTAAGAGAAGTAGCCTCCCGTAATATTTGCATTTGGTAAATTTACAGTTTTAAACAGTTGAGTCACATTTACATTTTCTCACCTGAGAGACACCATGTTTCCTAGTTCTGCTGGTAAACTTCTGAGTTTATTGGATGACAGATCCAGGTAAACCAGATTATGAAGCTTGGCAATATCAGGTGGAATGCGACTAAGGTAATTGTCATTTAGGTGCAGCGCTGTCAAGTGTGTCAATGACCAAAGTGATGTACTTAAGCTCCGCACTCTACCTAAAAGACAAGATATGGATTCATTAAACTCTAGGTCCAAGACAAAAACTGAGCTACGAGCACCAAAAAGTGGGAGAAAAGCCCATAAATGCATACAGATACTCTGACTGTGACATTTTAATTTTGCATTAAATGCTTTTGATTTCTTCCAAACACAACTGGTCCTTCTTTAATTCCATGCAACTTTTGTCTGACAACCATTCTTTCCCAAGAATCTACCATGTACTAAAATAAGATGCAACATAACAAGGAGACCCTTGGATTGAGGGTGATCACATGTCTCAAGGAGAAACATGGGGATGACTTGAGCTTTTGCAGTAGAATGGTTGTGAACTTTTTTAAGTCATGGTACTAATTTCTCACATACTTCATGAAAATTAACAGTACANTAAAATAAGATGCAACATAACAAGGAGACCCTTGGATTGAGGGTGATCACATGTCTCAAGGAGAAACATGGGGATGACTTGAGCTTTTGCAGTAGAATGGTTGTGAACTTTTTTAAGTCATGGTACTAATTTCTCACATACTTCATGAAAATTAACAGTACAAGGCTAATCTACACCTAGGGTTTGAATTAGTCTACATACTTTAAATAGACAAGAGTAATTGCTATGATTTAGAACTAATCTTAGATTAGCCACCAGGAAAATCATTTTACTCACAAAGGAGATACCTTCCCCAGCTTTCTCATATTTCAATTATACATTAATAATCTGGTTTAAGATTCTGCATTAAGTGCAACACACTCCAGGAAATAGTCACACATTAAGCTTTACCAATGAGTCAGCATCTGACAGCTAGGGTAGAACATATACTGGAAAAAGTCAGAAGACTCGGTTCAGAGTCCTAATTTCTACCATTAGTTAGCCACATTAAGTATAAGCAAATCACAGAGTTTCAACTTCTGTAAAACGTGCTATTATCTTAACAATAAACTTGTATGAAGAGACTTTTAAAACTTTTTACTAACAGTCATTTACAATGTTCGTTTGATTCTTTATACAGAATGAATCCTGCTGGATAATATTATACAAAACAGCAATTTGATTTATTGAAAGTAAACTTTAGTTTTGAAAATCCCTACCCTTTGGGCTTGTGCATATGTCAAAATATGCCAAGAAAGATCAACTCTATTCCCTTCCCAGGTAATTAGTTACAATCAGAAATGAAAAAAACAATTGAAACACTTTTATCTGAATATTGTCACAGCATTAAATAAATTTATCTTGAGTTTCTAATATAGAATGTCTAATAGAAATCCCTGGGTACCAAGATGCAGCTCACTTATAGACTTTTGTTTGGGAAAAGATGCATTTAGAAATAATCGGTTTTTAGTACTGTTGCATTTGGAGAAGGCAATGGCAACCCACTCCAGTACTCTTGCCTGGAAAACCTCATGGACAGAGGAGCCTGGTGGGCCGCAGTCCATGGGGTCACTAAAAGTCCGACAAGACTGAGCGACTTCCCTTTCACTTTTCACTTTCACGCACTGGAGAAAGAAATGGCAACCCACTCCAGTGTTCTTACCTGGAGAATCCCAGGGACGGGGGAGCCTGGTGGGCTGCAGTCTATGGGGTCGCACAGAGTTGGACACGACTAAAGCGACTTGGCAGCAGCAGCATATTATATTACCACTGTACATTTGTAAAAGGTTTCCTAGTGGCTCAGTAGTAAAGAACACACCTGCCAATGTAGGAGACCAGGTTCAATCCCTGGGTGGAGAAGATCCCCTGAAGGAGGAAACGGCAACCCATTCCAGTATTCTTGCCTGGGAAATCCCTACCTGGGAAAAGCCTGGCAGGCTACAGCCCATGGGGTCACAAAGAGTCAAACACAACTTAGCAACTAAAGGAACAAAACCCGGGTCTCCTGCATTGCAGGCAGATTCTTTAACATCTGAGCCACCAGGGAAGCCCGTTAAGTGAAAGAATTAGTTACTCAGTCATGTCCACCTCTTTGTGACCCCACTGGTTGTACCCTGCCAGGCTCCTCTGTCCATGGAATTCTCCAGGCCAGAACACTGGAGCCAGTTCCCTTCTCCAGGAGATCTTCTTGACCCCAGAGATCGAAGCCGGGTCTCCTGGATTGCAGGTAGATTGTTTACCATCTGGGCCACCAGGGAAGCCCAAAAAGCAACATGTGTCAAAACTAGGAAACTAAGATTGCTACTTTCGTATTAACTAATTTACAGACTTTATTTGAATTTCACCAGTTTTTACACCTTTTTGTTAGAAGATTTGATCCAAGATACCATTTTGCATTTAGTTGCCGTGTCTCTTTAGTCTTCTCTTGTCTAGGACAGTTTCTCATTCTTTCCTTGTTTTCAGGACTCTGACAATCACTCTATGGAACGTCCTTCAGTTTGTCTGATGTTTTTCTCACTATTAGACTGGGGTTATGACTTTTCAGAAATCAGATTCTATTTTAACAAATCCTAAACATGTAAAGTCATGTAACATAGTTATCACTTTAGTGAATAAAGAGATAGCTTTTAGGATTCCTACTCTGCCAACAATGGGATGATAGGATGATGGCAAAGATATCAACTTGCAAAAATGATTACTCTGTGATAGAAAAGCAAAATCTATTATATCAAAGAAGCTGGTTTTACTTATAAACTGCACTGCCAATGCCTTCAGTTCTAGATGCCACCTGTGGCCCACGGTATTAATCTCAAAAGAAACAATGGGAACAAAGACATTTAGTCACAGATAAAACAGTAAGTTGAACACTAGCAAGTACCTCAGCATCTTGTATTTTTTCAATTAATTCATCTAATTCAAAATGTATAGCAATGACAAAAATGTAATACTTAACTCTTGTTCATTATTGTGATCATGTGTGTGTGAAGTGTGAAGTCGCTCAGTTGTGTCCGACTCTTTGCGACCCTATGTGCTGTAGCCTACCAGGTTCCTCCATCCATGGCATTTTCCAGGCAAGAATACTGGAGTGGGTTGCCATTTCCTTCTCCAGGAGATCTTCCCGACCCAGGGCTTGAACCCGGATCTCCTGCATTGTAGGCAGACGCTTTACTCTGAGCCACATATCCCAGATTAAATGTTTCAGATTTCACTCACCCGAGATTTCTAACTCTGCCCAGTGAGATTTTTTCCCATTGGCTACCTCCTCTGCTGACATGATGGTATAAATTCTGCGAGGATCTGGAGGATCATATTTTTCCTTTGGCATCCCTATTAGTCTGTGAGAAAAAAGAAAAAAGATGACCAATTATTATAGTCTTATACATAAAACAGAGGGAGAAATGGGACAGTAAATTTTTTTTTGCTTCCCCCTTACCAGGCTACCCTTAAATTCTCACTAGAAGGAAAACACATGCAAAGTAGGCTAGGCTGCAGGAATTTAGTAACAGAGGCCTCAAGGAAAATGCAAAGAAGCAGGGACACTGGACTTCACAATAAAACATGGCATTGCTTCCCAAACATTCAATGCACCCCTTCCTCTTCATTTAGCTGCTGTGCTTTCCAAGACAGACTGACCCTTTGAGTTTCCTTGATGGACTCTGATTGGTCTAAGAGAACCAAGGTAATTCTATCCTCCTTGCTTCATGCTATTCAAATATTCCAAGTCTAAGACAATAAGCACAAGATATTCTCTCTGTCACAGAGATTAGTTCAGAAATATCTAATAATCACTAGGCCTAAGACTAATTTTACATTTATGGGAAGAGCAAGCTTCTTTCTCCTATTGGTCACACATGAAAAAGAAGATAACCTCAGCTACTCTTGGCAATCATTCAACAACTAGAAGGGAAGCCAGCCCTAGCAGTCAGAGACTAGAAAGCAGAGAAACAATGCCACAGTCCTCACCAAACCACTTCTGTAGCACTCTTCAGCACTGGGTTTTTTGACTGTACAAGCCAGTCCATTTGCTTATTGCTTAAACTACTAGTTTGTGTTTTCTGTTACTTGTAATCAAAAGCATCTTAATTAAGATCATATATCTTGGTTTACATGGGCCAATCTTGGTTTATATCTGTTATTCTTAGGTCACTATTAATATAATTCTCAAAAGTGTCCAATTTGGATGATGAGTTACATGGCTGTCCTAATTTAAAGTAGTATTATACAGTTTTCTTTATAAAACCGCAAAAATAACTGAACAATCATCAGTGACAACCAAATAGACATAAAACTCAAGTGTGCAATGTATGAATCAGAAGACAAATGGCCATAAAAGTAACCATTCAAGAGGTCTTAAACTCCTACATGCTCTCAGTTCAGTTCAGTCGCTCAGTCGTGTCTGACTCTTTGAAACCCCATGAACTGCAGCACACAAGGCCTCCCTGTCCATCACCAACTCCAGGAGCCCACTCAAACTCAAGTCCATTGAGTCAGTGATACCATCCAACCATCTCATCCCCTGTTGTCCCCTTCTCCTCCTGCCCTCAATCTCAGCATCAGGGTCTTTTCAAATGAGTCAGATCTTCCCATTAGGCAGCCAAAGTACTGGAGCTTCGGCTTCAACATCAGTCCTTCCAATGAACACCCAGGACTGATTTCCTTTAGCATGGAATGGTTGGATCTCCTTGCAGTCCAAGGGACCCTCAAGAGTCTTCTCCAACACCACAATTCAAAAGCATCCATCAGTATCTGTATACTATTTATAGTTACCTCTTTGCTCACACTTTAACACACAGAGATATACATACAGACACCAAAACCAAGTGTCTAAAACTGGGACTGTTTCCAAGTAGTTTAGAACCTCTATCTCAATGGAAGAGTTACTTTCAGGTGGTCTGAAATTTGTTACATAGAAAGAAAAACACGAAGAATTCTATTATGTATCAAGAAATCAAAGCTAGTCTATAAGAGTACAATCAAAATTTCCCATCCCATAATTTGCCCTAGTATTTCTGAAGGAAAAACCGTCATTTCTTCCCATTTACTAAAAGGAGCAAAGAGGAAGTTTTCCAGATTTTTTTCATCTGTTAACAGTAATTAGCTTCCAAACCTGGTTAAGCTCTTCAGCTCTAATCTTATCACATAACTGTGTGACACTGAAACATGTTTTCCATAAATGTCCCAGATCTTCATACAGCACAAAGAGTATGATCATTTTTCACAGGGGAAAAACTTTATTTTTACCCTACATGGCCTATGTAAAATATTTCTGAATATAACATTTTTAGGTAATAAGGTTTTTAGAATTTCTACTATGCACCATAAGGCAAATGTCTCTGTGGGTACTTCTACACACTAATGTAAGATTCTGCAAAAACACAAGATTAATAAGCAAAACCAAATCAAATGGATTCAGATCCAAAGACATGCTACAAATTCATTAACAATAACAATGGGGAAAACTAAGACTATGAAATTTTCAAATCATCTTTCATTAATTTTAAATAATTTTCATAAAACATAGTATAAAATATGGTAATAGAGGCACCTATAGCAGGGGAGGAAAAGCAATGTAATCATAAAGAACAGACAGGTGGATGCAATGGGGAAAAGAGGAGAGTGGGACAAATCAGGAGACTAGAACTGACATATATATACTACAGTGTGTAAAAAAGATAGCTGGTAGGAACCTGCTATATATACAGCACGGGGAGCTCAGCTCAGCGCTCTGTGATGACTAGAGGGGAGGGATGGGGGAAATGGGATGGAGGTTCACTGACTAGAGGGGAGGGATGGGGGAAATGGGATGGAGGTTCACGAGGGAGGGGATATATGCGCATAGCTGATTCACTTTGTTGCATAGCAGAAACTAACACAACACTGTAAAGCGATTACACTCCAATTGAAAAAAAAACAGTGCATCAGTCAACTTAATTTGGCAGTTTAATCAGGGCTACCACTTGACAGTGTGTTACTTAAGGGAATAATGAGTATGGAGGCATGTCCTCTTTGTCTCTGTACAGTTCCTATCACGTGTGTGTGTGCTCAGTTGTATCTGACTCTGCAATCCATGGACTGTAGCCCACCAGCCTCCTCTCTCCATGGGATTTCCCAGGCAAGAATACTGGAGTGGGTTGCAATTTTCCTACTCAAGGGGATCTTCCTGACCTAGGGATCAAACCCGCATCTCCAGCATTGGCAGACAGATTCTTTACCACTGCAAAGCACTCCTATCACACAGTGGGCACCTAATAACTATTTGTGGGATGATCATGTGCTTTATAATCCTAAAAACTACCAGCTTTCTCCCACCTATTCCAATTAACAGTCAATGCTCTTCTAAAAATTAATCTCATGAAATGGTCATTAATCAATTGCCCTAAATAATTTAAAAATCTAGAGAGGAGACTAATAGTCATCATCTCTTCTGGCCCACAAATGCTAATATCTGAAATTGCTACTATATAAGAACTATATTTCTTTTTAAAAAATTTTTATAAGTTTCCATCTTTGTAAGTCTATTAAAATTTACAAAATCTGTTTATCATATCCATAAAATGCTTACCAATGTCTATAATATGTAAAAACCAAAGTACAATTAATACTGCTATATTACATGTCAAAGGTCTCTTTTGGATTTGATTAGAAGTCAATAAAAATACAAGTCATTTAATCCTTCAAAATGACACTAAATTTGGATAGTCTGATTGAAGTTAAAACACTTATTTGCATTAACTAATGTAGTAGAGACTACAGTTTCGGTGATCACTACTGTCCTAGCATCAGGACATGCTACTTAGAAACTTGGCTCAAATTTAAGAAATTGGCATTACTGAACCTCCTATTCAGCTTTATCTTTCTGCTCAGTTTCTCAGCATCGATCTTCCATCTTGGAGACATTATCACAAAAACCTATTTCAAAATAACTTAATGTAGAAAATAATAATTCAAATATAGCTTAAATCTATAAATGTGACACTGATAATGTGCTTTCTCAACAGTCTAAGATATAGGTCAGTCCAAGGCTTAAATACTGGATGGACACACTTCATCCAAGGAAGAGAAATGTTTTTATTTTGTAAAGTTTAACAGCTAATTCCTTTCTCTAACTTTATTAAATTGATGAAAGGCAGGTTTTTCAATTGGCTTTTCCAAGAATTTCTCATTTCTGCAATACCTTACGTCAGTTCCCAAAGGATCATCACATTACATCAACCTAATTTATACTAGGGAATCCTGATAATGTAACAGGAGTAAACTAAAAACCCCTTCACAACACAGCCTTTTTAACTTGCACTCTTCAATCCCATTTCAATACTATGAAAAATACTCCACATAGCTCCCCAAATACTGACTACATAAGCTTCTTTGAACTTGCCATCCTCTCTCCTCCATTCCTTGAATCTTAGTATATCACCATCGCAGGCTTCTCAGAATCTAGTGTAAAATTTCTGAGAGCAACTGTCAGTCCTGAACAAAGAACTTGATTATTTCTTAGTTCCTACATGAACTATCCTGAAAGAAAATCATCACTGAAGGATGATTAATAATTATTACATACAGTGAAGATTTTCATTAGTTTATTTCCCAGAGTCTTCTTTAAAATTATGCAAAAAATTCAAGTAAAGTTGTAAAATACCAACTTCATGGAAAATGTATTCCAGTCCTTTTCTGGCTGAAAGTAACACTGTATGTAACACTAGGGCTACTTTGCCCTAAAAAATTTACATTTCCAAAACTGTAAATAAAATACAAGATTCCTATATAACAAGCTGTTCAATGAATAGGCTGTTGTAAAATATACATGAATTACCACCAAATACACTATTGCCAAGGAACCCCAAATCTCAGGTTTTGTATCTGGGGCTAGGAAAATAATGCAACATGACTCCTCCCTGTCCTATTCTCCTCCCCGCTAAATAATAATCTGAGCCAAATCAGAGCAAAGTATTAAAGGCCAGAACTAAGCTTCTGCTATTTTGGTTATCTGGAGAAGCTTATTAAAAAAAAAATAGCATACACTATAGTGGATATAAAGATATAGGTCATTATGGTGTTAAACCACAGATTCCTTCAGATTACCCCCTTCTCTAAATTTAAGGTCATTTTATCTCAGTCTATAGTTCAGCACGGTTTCAGAAACTAATCGTACCTCATTTAGAATTCAGAATAAGAAAGAATGCTCCAATCACCAAAGAGTGCTTCATAGTGAACCAGGCCTCTAATTCAATGAATCCAACCCTAAAGTATAAACCAGCAGACAGGCACTTGGAGCCACAGACATATGAAGTCATCATATCAACAGCAGTTTGTGGGGCAATCTTAGAGATGTAGAGTTCGCAAAGTTAAAAGAAGACAAAATTAAGCCTACGCTGCTTATATTTTTTTTCATCGAGTGAGTGAAAGTCGCTCAGTCGTGTCCGACTCTCGCGACCTTGTAGGCTATACAGTCCATGGAATTCCCCAGGCCAGAATACTGGAGTGGGTAGCCTTTCCCTTCTCCAGGGAAATCTTCCCAACCCAGGGATCGAACCCAGGTCTCCTGCATTGCAGGCGGATTCTTTACCAGCTGAGCTATCAGGGAAGCTTATATTTTAGAGCAAGATGTCAGTGTCTTATTACATTTTACATATTCTCAGATAAATCTGTCTTCTGTCAGCACCTATTTCCAAAGGTTATAGAACACATTGTTTGTTATTTATTGAATACCCACCTTGACTAACATCTGTCCTTGCCATCTGGCCTTAATCATTAAGACCACTTTCCTTTCTGAGAAAATATGTCTAAGTTTACCATTTTTAATAAAGAAAAATAACCACTGCACTGCAGCATTGGAAGTTTCTATTTCCTCATCAATATCTATTTTTAACTATACACAAGTATTAATCATTACAACTGTCATATAAAAGTTACACCTTGTCTGTGAGCTCAGGAGCTCACAGCTGATACTTAAAAAACAGCTTCCAGCAAATCACACTGCATAAAGTAGAATCATACTGATAAAAATAAAGATTGATGGCAATCACAAGAGCTTAGAAGACACCTTGTGATAAATAACAATTTCATCCACGTTCCTACTCCTATACCAAGGGCCTCCAGGTGACATCTGTCTTCAATGACATATTCAACTCAAGTCTGTAGATGACAATAATGAAATATTCAAAAAGAGCCATTCAAAATCTTCATATCTCCCAATCTGTCAACACTCTAAATAAAAACAAAACAAAATTCAAGTTTTACAATGGTAAAGCCATTCATCATTAAGGAAAAAGTTACCTTCAGACTTCTGGAATTTCCTGTTTTGGACCAGTTTAACATTTATTCAACAAACATTTACTGCAGCCCTGCTATCATCATGTACTGTATCAAGCACTAGGACTTCAACAGTGAACAAGACAAAGGGCATCCTTGCCCTCATGTAGCTTACACCATTTTCATGGTACTACGTGAAAAATAAAGTTATAAAATATTCTAATTTCAAACAATTTCACAAAGAATTTTTCATTTCTTCTTGTTAGTACTTTTTTCCCCCTCATCAGGTAACTGCATTTCTCCCTATAGCTACTATGCTGAAACATACAGCTAAAGGGAAAATAAAAGATCTTTATCACAGAAGAATGAGAGTAATGAATAATAGATAACCTACAGAATGGACAAGGATAGGATTAAAGAGCAGCACACCTAGGACAAGAGTGGCAAGTTTTACACGGCTTAAAATTGGGGAATAAGACCAAAGATAAAAGGACAATACACATCAGCACATTTAACTTAAAGTGATGATAGCAAATGGTTTTCTAATCCAATGATATTTTTTTAATGATCCTTACTGACAAACTGAATAATGAGGAAACAGTAGTACCAAGGATTTTTCTGGTCTTTAAAAATACTAGTACTCAACATGTTTTATTTCTAGTCAGTTTATCCTTATGGATCTCCTTCATAACCAGTTATCTACTCCCCAAATGCATCAGTATCGTTTCAGTCACTCAGTCGTGTCCAACTCTTTGCGACCCCATGAATCACAGCACGCCAGGCCTCTCTGTCCATCACCAACTCCCAGAGTCTACCCAAACAACCCATGTCCATTGAGTCAGTGATGCCATCCAGCCATCTCATCCTCTGTTGTCCCCTTCTCCTCCTGCCCTCAATCTTTCATAGCATCAGGGTCTTTTCCAGGGAGTCAGCTCTTCGCATCAGGTGGCCAAAGTATTGGAGTTTCAGCTTCAACATCAGTCCTTCCAAAAAACACCCAGAGCTGATCTCCCTTAGGATGGACTGGTTGGATCTCCTTGCAGTCCAAGGGACTCTCAAGAGTCTTCTCCAACACCACAGTTCAAAAGCATCAATTCTTTGGCACTCAACTTTCTTTATAGTCCAACTCTCACATCCATACATGACCACTGGAAAAACCATAGCCTTGACTAGATGGACCTTTGTTGGCAAAGTAATGTCTTTGCTTTTTAATATGCTGTCTAGGTTGGTAATAACTTTCCTTCCAAGGAATAAGCGTCTTTTAATTTCATGGCTGCAATCACCATCTGCAGTGATTTGGGAGCCCAGAAAAACAAAGTCAGCCACTGTTTCCCCATCTATTTGCCATGAAGTGATGGGACCAGATGCCGTGATCTTAGTTTTCTGAATGTTGAGCTTTAAGCCAACTCTTTTCACTCTCCTCTTTCACTTTCACCAAGAGGCCCTTTACTTCTTCTTCACTTTCTGCCATAAGGGTGGTGTCATTTGCATATCTGAGGTTATTCTCCCGGCAATCTTGATTCCAGCTTGTGTTCCTCCAGCCCAGCGTTTCTCATGATGTACTCTGCATATAAGTTAAATAAGCAGAGTGACAATATACAGCCTAGACGTACTCCTTTTCCTATTTGGAACCAGTGTGTTGTTCCATGTCCAGTTCTAACTGTTGCTTCCTGATGTAACGATAAAGCCCCTGGATAAAAATGAGATAGCTGTAATGATTGTTATACTTCTTTTTTAAACGGTAATCCAAAGAAAACTTTAGGNCTTTCTTTATAGTCCAACTCTCACATCCATACATGACCACTGGAAAAACCATAGCCTTGACTAGATGGACCTTTGTTGGCAAAGTAATGTCTTTGCTTTTTAATATGCTGTCTAGGTTGGTAATAACTTTCCTTCCAAGGAATAAGCGTCTTTTAATTTCATGGCTGCAATCACCATCTGCAGTGATTTGGGAGCCCAGAAAAACAAAGTCAGCCACTGTTTCCCCATCTATTTGCCATGAAGTGATGGGACCAGATGCCGTGATCTTAGTTTTCTGAATGTTGAGCTTTAAGCCAACTCTTTTCACTCTCCTCTTTCACTTTCACCAAGAGGCCCTTTACTTCTTCTTCACTTTCTGCCATAAGGGTGGTGTCATTTGCATATCTGAGGTTATTCTCCCGGCAATCTTGATTCCAGCTTGTGTTCCTCCAGCCCAGCGTTTCTCATGATGTACTCTGCATATAAGTTAAATAAGCAGAGTGACAATATACAGCCTAGACGTACTCCTTTTCCTATTTGGAACCAGTGTGTTGTTCCATGTCCAGTTCTAACTGTTGCTTCCTGATGTAACGATAAAGCCCCTGGATAAAAATGAGATAGCTGTAATGATTGTTATACTTCTTTTTTAAACGGTAATCCAAAGAAAACTTTAGGGTTCCAGAAAGATAATTTATTTCTCTGTAAAAGGTAAGTGTTAGAGTTAGTCTACTAAAGTACTATCACAAGGTGGGGAAAAAGCAGAAAGTATAAAAATATAACTCCTTTTCTACATAGCTAGAAATTTTCTCCCACATATGGCATACCAGAAAAACAACAGGAGCAGCAACATAAAACATAATTTCTAAGAGGAAAATTAAAGACCTGGAATGACAAATCTACAAAGCACTTCAAAATTCCGAAATAATGCTGTTATTAGACGAGTTTCATTTTATTTCACTAGTAATCAATTTAGACAACCAAAGCTTATGACTTTTGCCCTATCATTCCAAATTAGGTCTTGGTCTCCATCAAACAATCAATGTCTTTAATGCTTCTTGTATTTAATGCCTCCCATTCAATCTAAAGATGCGAAATACAATTAACTATCTCAGAAAATGGGAGGTAATTAGACTAGATCAAAAATTTCAACACCAATTTTACCAGGACTATGACTTTTCTAAAACCCTATCTTCCCCCTGCTTTTTTTTCTACATGTAGCCTGTGTTTTCTACTTCTTTTAGTATGTACATTCTCATCTTTTTCAGTGATGTCAAATTCCTATCCATTCTTTATGGCTTAAGTCATCTTTCCTATTTTCTTCAGAATATTTCCCCATCTAAAAAGCAATATAAACTTGGATGTGCCCACTATCTAATATCAAGCCTTACTAGATAGCAATGATAATCCAGACCATTCGGTACTAATGGGAAGATAGACACATATAGTTCAAAGAAACAGAACTGAGAAACGAGAAATAGACCCACGCACATAACGTCAATAGATTTTCCATGAAGATAAAAAGGTAATTCAACAGAGAAAGGATAGTGGTACCGGAACAACTGGATATCCATGTGCAAAAATAAAGAAGCATCAATCCATACTTTGCACCATACACAAAACTAACTTGCAAGGATCGTAAGTGTAAAAGCAAAATCTATAAAAGTTACAAAAGAAAATGTAAGAGAAAAATCTTTGTGACCCTGGATTGAGCAAATATTTCTTATATAAAACACAAAAGCATGACCCATAAAAGAAAAAGATAGTGATAAACTAGATTTCTTGAAAATTTAAAACATGTGCTCTTTGAAAGATAACTAAAAAGATATGCCCAGTGATTGAGAATTTTTGCAAAATACTTATTTGAACAAGTACTCCTGAATATATAAAGGATTCTAAAAACAAAATAGTAATAAACTCCAATTTTTTAAAAAAGTGGCAAAAGATTTTAACAGATACTTCACCAAAGAAGATATATAGATTTAAAATAAACACATGAAAAGATGCTTGGCATTAGGCATTAGGGAAATCCAACCTAAAACCACAATGAGCTATCACTACATGCCTATTAGAACAATTATGTAGAAAATTTAATAGGCCTGACAAGGAAGCCGCACATACACACGTGTCCCACATCCTTGTATGTATGCTTCTAAATATATACGTATTAGCATATAAATACATACACATACTTACACCCTCATATTTTAAGGATGGGAAAGCACAATGGTACTGTCACTTCAGAACACAGTCTGGTAGTTTCTCATAAAGGTAAACATACATTTATAGAACCCAGCAATCTCATCCTTAGGCATGTGCCCAAGTAAAATTAAAACTTATGTTCACAAAAATTCCGCATAGAAATGTTTTCAGCAAAAGTTTACTGATAATCACCCAAAATTGGAAACAATACAAATGCCCTTCAACTGATGAATAAAACTGTGTTATAGCTAGACAATGAAACTGATTTACTAACACACACAACATGGATGAATGTCAAATGCATTACGCTAAATTAAAGATGCCAAACTTAAAATGCAATACTCAATAAATTTCAGTATAAAAGAGGCCACATATGACAAACCCACAACAAACATCATACTTAATGGTAAAAACCTAAAAAATTTTCCTCAAAGATCAGGAAAAAGACGAGGATGCCCACACTCTTGTCACTTTCATTCAACGTAGTATTGGAAGTCCTAGCCAGTACAATTATGTAAGAAAAATAAATAAAAAGGGATCCAAATCAGAAAGGAAGTAAAACTGTCTGCAGATAAAATGATATGACACATTAAAAACTCAAAAGGATGTTAAATGAAACCAATACAGTGATAGGATACAAAACCAATACATAAAAATTTGTTGTATTTCTATACACCATTACAAAGCTAGCAGAGAAATTAGGGGGAAACCCCATTAATATTTGCATTAAGAAGAATAAAATACTTAGGAATACTTCCACCATGGTAAAAAAAAAAAAAAAAAAAAAAGACCTGTACACTGAAAACTGTGAGCCACTGATGAAGGAAATTAAAGACATAAAAAGATGAAAAGATATTCTATGCTTATGGATTGAAAGAATACTGTTAAAATGTCCATACTACCCAAAGGAATCTGCACATTCAATGCAAACCCTATCAAAATTACAGTGGCATTTCTGACAGAAATAGAATAAACAATCCTTAAATGTACATGAAATCACATGACCAGAGAAGCCAAAAAATTTTAGAGAACAAAGCTGGAGGCATGATGCTTCCTGATTTTATACTATATTACAAAGCTGGTGGTGGTGGTGGTGGTGGTGTAGTCGCTCAGTCATGTCCAACTCTTTGTGACTCCAAGGACTGTAGCCCTCCAGGCTCCTCTCTTCATGAATTCTCCAGACAAGAATACTGGAGTGGGTTGCCATTTCCTTCTCCATATTACAAAGCTACAGTAGTCAAAACAGCAGGATTGTGGCATAAAAACAGATCAGTGGGACACAACAGAGAGCCCGGAAATAAACCCACAAACATGTGATCAATTAATTTATAACAAAGGAGCAAAGGAAAAGGATAGTCTCTTCAATGAACAGTGTAGCAAAAATTGAAGAGCCACATGCAAAAAAAAGAAAAGAAACTGAACTGAATCCTTATCTTATGCCATACATAGAAGTCAACTCAAAACTAAAGACTTGAATGCAGACTTGAAACCATAAAACTAGAAGAACACACAGGGGATAATAAATTCTTTAACACTGGTCTCAGTAATGACTTTTTGAATTTGACACAAAAGCAAAGTCTACAAAAGCAAAAATAAAACAAGAATATACAATGGAAAAGGATAGTCTCTTCAATGAACAGTGTAGCAAAAATTGAAGAGCCACATGCAAAAAAAAGAAAAGAAACTGAACTGAATCCTTATCTTATGCCATACATAGAAGTCAACTCAAAACTAAAGACTTGAATGCAGACTTGAAACCATAAAACTAGAAGAACACACAGGGGATAATAAATTCCTTAACACTGGTCTCAGTAATGACTTTTTGAATTTGACACAAAAGCAAAGTCTACAAAAGCAAAAATAAACATATTGGACTACATCAAACTAAAAAACTTCTGCTCAGTAAAGAAAACCATCAACGAAATAAAAAGACAACCTACAGAATGGGAGAAAGTATTTGCAAATCATATATCTTAATAAGAGATCTAACAAGAGTTTTTGCAAATCATATATCTAGAGATCTCTTCAAGAAAATTACAGATTCCAAGGGAACATTTCATGCAAAGATGGGCTCGATAAAGGACAGAAATGGTAGGGACCTAACAGAAGCAGAAGATATTAAGAAGAGGTGGCAAGAATACACAGAAGAACTGTACAGAAAAGATCTTCACGACCAAGATCATCACGATAGTGTGATCACTCACCTAGAGCCAGACATCCTGGAATGTGAAGTCAAGTGGGCCATGGAAAGCATCACTAAGAACAAAGCTAGTGGAGGTGATGGAATTCCAGTTGAGCTATTTCAAATCCTGAAAGATGATGCTGTGAAAGTGCTGCACTCAATATGCCAGCAAATTTGGAAAACTCAGCAGTAGCCACAGGACTGGAAAAGGTCAGTTTTCATTCCAATCCCAAAGAAAGGCAATACCAAAGAATGCTCAAACTACTGCAAAATTGCACTCATCTCACACGCTAGTAAAGCCATGCTCAAAATTCTCCAAGCCAGGCTTCAGCAATATATGAACCGTGAACTCCCTGATGTTCAAGCTGGTTTTAGAAAAGGCAGAGGAACCAGAGATCAAATTGCCAACATCCACTGGATCATCAAAAAAGCTAGAGAGTTCCAGAAAACATTTATTTCTGCTTTATTGACTAATCCAAAGCCTTTGACTGTGTGGATCACAATAAAACTGTGGAAAATTCTGAAAGAGATGGGAATACCAGACCAACTGACCTGCTTCTTGAGAAATCTATATGCAGGTAAGGAAGCAACAGTTAGAACTGGACATGGAACAACAGACTGGTTCCAAATAGGAAAAGGAGTACGTCAAGGCTGTATATTGTCACCCTGCTTATTTAACTTCTATGCAGGGCTTCCCTGCTGGCTCAGCTGGTAAAGAATCCGCCTGCAATGTGGGAAACCTGGGTTCGATCCCTGGGTTGGGAAGATCCCCTGGAGAAGGGAAAGGCTACCCACTCCAGTATTCTGGCCTGGAGAATTCCATGGACTGTATAGTCCAAGGTGTCACAAAGAGTCAAACACGACTGAGTGACTTTCATTTCATTCATGCAGAGTACATCATAAGAAATGCTGGGCTGGAAGAAGCACAAGCTGGAATGGAGATTGCTGGGAGAAATATCAATAACCTCAGATATGCAGATGTCACCACCCTTATGGCAGAACGTGAAGAGGAACTAAAAAGCCTCTTGATGAAATTGAAAGCAGAGAGTGATAAAGTTGGCTTAGAGCTCAACATTCAGAAAACGAAGATCATGGCATCTGGTCCCATCACTTCATGGGAAATAGATGGGGAAACAGTGGAAAAGGTGTCAGATTTTATTTTGGGGGGGCTTCAAAATCACTACAGATGGTGACTGCAGCCATGAAATTAAAAGACACTTACTCCTTGGAAGAAAAGTTATGACCAACCTAGATAGCATATTGAAAAGCAGAGACATTACTTTATCAACAAAGGTCCCTCTAGTCAAGGCTACGGTTTTTCCAGTGGTCATATATGGATGTGAGAGTTGGACTGTGAAGAAAGCTGAGCGCCAAAGANGTGATAAAGTTGGCTTAGAGCTCAACATTCAGAAAACGAAGATCATGGCATCTGGTCCCATCACTTCATGGGAAATAGATGGGGAAACAGTGGAAAAGGTGTCAGATTTTATTTTGGGGGGGGCTCCAAAATCACTACAGATGGTGACTGCAGCCATGAAATTAAAAGACACTTACTCCTTGGAAGAAAAGTTATGACCAACCTAGATAGCATATTGAAAAGCAGAGACATTACTTTATCAACAAAGGTCCGTCTAGTCAAGGCTACGGTTTTTCCAGTGGTCATATATGGATGTGAGAGTTGGACTGTGAAGAAAGCTGAGCGCCAAAGAATTGATGCTTTTGAACTGTGGTGTTGGAGAAGATTCTTGAGAGTCCCTTGGACTGCAAGGAGATCCAACCAGTCCATCTTAAAGGAGATCAGCCCTGGGTGTTCTTTGGAAGGAATGATGCTAAAGCTGAAACTAGTACTTTGGCCACCTCATGCAAAGAGTTGACTCATTGGAAAAGACTCTGATGCTGGGAGGCATTGGCGGCAAGAGGAAAAGGGGACGACAGAGGATGAGATAGCTGGATGGCATCACTGACTCGATGGACATGAGTTTGAGTGAACTCCAGGAGATGGTGATGGACAGGGAGGCTGGTGTGCTGCGATTCATGGGGTCGCAAAGAGTCAGACACGACTGAGCGGCTGAACTGAATTGATATCTACTATGGGGTTCATATCCAAAATATGTAAAGAACTCACCAGTCAATGGCAAAAAAAAGTCCAATTAAAAAAGGGAAGCCCTCCCCCGCAAAATGAACAAAGTATCTGAACAGACCATTTTTCCAAAGAAAATATACAGATGGCCAACAGGTATACAGATTTGCATTTCCCTGATGATTAGGGGCTCAATCCCACTAATCATCAGGGAAATATCAATCAAAACTACAATGGAACATCAACTTATACCTGTTAAAATGGCTGTTATTAAAAAGACCAGATAAATGGTGAGAAAGTGGAGGAAAAGGGTGAACCTGTGTGTACTGTTATTAAGAATGTAAACTGGTGCAGCTGCTATGGAAAACAGTAAAGAGCTTCCTCAAAAACTTAAAAAGCGTAACTACCACATGAACTAGTAACTGCACTTCCGGGTATTTATCCCAAGAAAACAACATCACTATAGAGAAATGACATCTGCACCCCAAGGTTCACTGCAGCGTTATTTACAACAGCCAAGACATAGTATAAACAACCTATATGCCCATCAACAGACAAATGAATAAAGAATATGTGATATAAACACACAATGAAGTATTATTCAGCCACAAAAAATAAGGAAATCTGTCATTTGCAAAGAGATCTGAAGACATTATGCTAAATGAAGTAAGTCAGAGAAAGAAAAACATTGTATGATTGCACTGGTACATGGAAGCCAAAACAAACACACACACACACAGGCATAAGATACAGAGAACAGATTAGTGGCTGTCAGAGGTAGTGATGCAGGGAGGGGCAGGGAATAGGTGAAATGAGTGAGGGGAATCAAAAGGTAGAAACTTCCAGTTAAAAAACAAGTCCTCGGATGTAATGTATAACATGGTAACTACAGTTAACAATACCGTACTGTATATTTGAAAGTTGCTAAGAGAGATCTTAACAGTTATCATATACACACAAAAAAAAATGTGTGTGGAGGGATGGATGTTAACTAGACCTTTCTCATTACAATTATTTCACAGTATATACATATAACAAATCATCATGTTGTATACCGAATATTATGTGCCAATTACATCTCAAATTTTTAAAAGCTATGTACTATACAAATCAATTTATATGATATTCCAGAATAATTGAACCTATGGGAACAGAAAACTGGTAAATGGTTACCAAGGGTTAAGGGTGGAGGGACAGAAGGACTATAATGAGGATAAGGGAATTTTTTTGTGTGATTATGTGAACTAGACATACTGGTTAATCTATAATTACTCATATCATCATACACTCAGGAAACAAAACAACTTAAGCCTTCTTGTCTCTTGGTAAAGCAAAACAATCTGGGGAAAATTGCTTTCTCATTCAAAACGCCACTTAAGTGGGTATAAACCAAAAATAAACAATATATGATTCCCTATCTCTAGCTTCATCTCAAGGCATTTATAAATATGTTAGCTTCAAAACAGTATAAGTGAACTTCAGTAAGTCAAATCAGGAAAGTTCAGTCTACAGCATTTTGCGAACTCTTAGTAACAATGTCCAAGTTATAATAAGTCAACTTCATTATTAAGCAATAAATGCTATCAGAGTTTATGTGACCTAGGCCATTTGAAAAGGAAATCCCTCCCCCGCCACTCCCCTATCAAATCTTCTAACACACGTGCACACACACAGTACAGGGGGATTATAAGCAGTTCAGTGTTGCTAAAAATATCAGAACAGAGGGATGGTGCTATACAGGTGGGCGGAGTAAAGATCACATAAAGTCCAAAAATCTGCTTATGCTTTCCTACAGATCATTTTCCTAACATGAAAAACTGCCAACCATGAGAGACTAATAATAAACATGACACTATCAATCCTGGTTGCCTTCTTCATGCATTCCATTTTACTTTCTTCTGCTCAACAGCATTTCTTCTAGTCTCACTTCCAAGAGGACCTATATCTACTGATTCAGCTGTCACAGTCTTAAACTATAAACTTGTTTTAGAAAATTAAAATGAATAATAAAATGCATAAATTATCTGAAAAATTTATAAAGGCCTTAAAAACCCTGTATAGTATTAGTCACTCAGTTGTGTCCAACTCTTTGCAAGCTCATGGACTGTAGCCCTCCAGGCTCCTCTGTTCATGGGATTCTCCAGCCAAGAATACTGGAGAGAGCTGCCATTCCCTTCTCCAGGGGATCTTTACCCAGGGATCAAAGCTGGGTCTCCTGCATTGCAGGTGGATTCTTTACTGTCTGAACCACCAGGGAAGCTGTATAACAAAAAATAGTTATAGCCCAAAGGTCAAGCAACACAGAATTTAAAATACATTGAGAAGAATCCAACAGTTCAGTTCAGTCGCTCAGTCGTGTCCGACTCTTTGCGACCCCATGAATCGCAGCACACCAGGCCTCCCTGTCCATCATCATCTCCCGGAGTTCACTCAGACTCACGTCCATCGAGTCCGTGATGCCATCCAGCCATCTCATCCTCGGTCGTCCCCTTCTCCTCCTGCCCCCAATCCCTCCCAGCATCAGAGTCTTTTCCAATGAGTCAACTCTTTGCATGAGGTGGCCAAAGTACTGGAGTTTCAGCTTTAGCATCATTTCTTCCAAAGAAATCCCAGGGTTGATCTCCCTCAGAATGGACTGGTTGGATCTCCTTGCAGTCCAAGGGACTCTCAAGAGTCTTCTCCAACACCACAGTTCAAAAGCATCAATTCGGCGCTCAGCCTTCTTCACAAATTCTAGCCAGCATCTACTTTTGGGTAAGTATAAAATTATCATACAGAAAACTTCTTCTATTTAAAGTATCTTCTAGAAAAGGAAGAAACTATATAGAAATGGACTATGTTAGAGATCTAGTTAAGTGCCCTCCTTTTACAAATTAGAGACTGAGACTCAATTTTAATAAGTAACGTGTCCAAGACACATCTTAATGGCAGAAGGACTGATTCCTCAACCTGACTTCTATTCTGGGCTCTTGTTTACCTATCTATGTTCTTTCATTTTGTGACTTAATCATATTATTTATTCACTACATTTTTACTTTAAATTTGGAAAATTAACATGCAATGAAATGTCATCTACCCAACAACTATCTAGTTTTTCTCAAAAATGAGCATAAAAAGAACAGGATGCAGTTCATAACATTAGAACACTTGCTTAACTTCATTAAGAACTTTACACAGGAAAAGTTCACTTTATGAAGAATTTAGTTTGGCCAACAAAAACCTTACATAAAAGTCACAAACTTTAAAACCTCTTTAATCTATATCACAGTAACTTCATATGTTGCAAAACAGTTTTCTATAATCTTGACATTTTCTTCAGATAGCCAGTTTTCTTGTTTTAGCTGCCCTGTTAAGAGCTTCCAAAGACTTCAATCTCCCTAGAGTTTGTTGTTCTTATAACTCAAGGTGAGTTATCTTTGAATGTAGTTTAGGAGACTTTCTGCCAAAGATGTTCCTTATTTGCCTCTTGTCTGTAGTAAGAATGCTCAATCTGTAAAACTTGTCTCATAGTCTACATCCTTATATGATCCATATAAAATAGAAAATATTCTTATTTCTTCCCATCATAAAACCAGACTACAGAACAATATTTGACTGTTACCACATTTAACCCAAGTGTTCACAATTATAGTCACTAGATTATAACAGATTCAGTCTAAGACTCAATTCTCTTTTTAATAACATAATCACATTTTAAGAATGCATTCCAATATCAAATGGCAAAGCTGAACAATACAAAATCGAGGTCACTTTTGTACCAACCTAATAAAGACCCAATCCTAAAATGTGCACTCATATTCTTCTTTGAAATTGAGAGAATACACTTAAATATGACTATCTCAAAACTCAGAATTCTTTAGGGTCAGCAACTAACCTATATTCTAGTTCTAAAATAAATCCTTTTTTCAGGTTTTGAAAATAAATGTAATAGATTATTGCATCTAAAAGAATGATTTTATGCCACAGAAGAAATGCAACAAAATCTCAAGCTTATGCCCCCAAGGGTTAATTTAAAATTCCCACTTACCGACAGTTGATTGTAATTTTAGAAATGCTTCATTACTGGCAGTCCCAGCAAATTCTATTCAAAAACTTCAAAATTAACATATGCTTAATGAAAAACACTATAATCTAACATATACATAAACTGCTGCATTAAAAATACTCTATGATTTCTAAATTAATACTTATTTTAATGAAAACCCTGTAATTTAATTGTCTACAGAGACATATGAAATACAGGATGAAAAAAGCTACAGCAGTCTAAGTCCACAGAACTGAGGTAGACAAATGAATTGCCTCAGGGGAGGTTTTCTCTATAATTCAGTTTCTTCATGATTCTCTTTGAAGAGGGAAAGTTAAGAGTGCAAGAAATTTAACTATTAAATAATAAACTTCCATATTCTCAGGAGTTAATTCCAAAGTGAATAATTCCAAAATGAAATGGACTCTCCCACGATGGTTAAGAAGTGATGCTAGTCATCCCAAAATGGTGACCAAAAATATGTACAATAGTAACCAAAAGATCATATATTCTATACAATCTTGGTAAAATTAACTTCAACCAACATTCATTGTTTGTTATCCTTGTTTTTAAAAGCTAGTCTCCAACAAAACTAGTAGCTCTTTTACATTGATAACAGCCTATTATAAGTTTCCTTTAATAAATAAATGCCTTAAAATCCCTTCATTTACTTTAAAAAAACACATGATATTCAAATAATGGCAAAATGCACAAAGTATAGATACTACAGAAATTGGTCTACCCAGAACTCTATCATTTGGTTCTAACATCTAACATTTGTGCCAATCTGTAATTCTATTAATAAATAACCCTAAAGAATAACATTGTTATAATCAGTATAGAGTGGATGCTTATTTTTTGTAGCCTAACCAGAAAGTCGGCTCAGAGGTTAAAGTGTCTGCCTGGAATGCAAGAGACCCGGGTTTGATCCCTGGGTTGGGAAGATCCCCTGGAGAAGGAAATGGCACCCCACTCCAGTACTCTTGCCTGGAGAATCCCATGGAGGGAGGAGCCTGGTAGGCTACAGTCCATGGGGTCGCAAAGAGTCGGACACGACTGAGCGACTTTACTTACTTACTTTACTTACTTAACCAGAAAGTTAGTAATCTATATTTAGCAAAGTGAAAATAAAGTCACTCAGTTGTGTCCAACTCTTTGCGATCCTATAGACTGTAGCCTAGCAGGCTCCTCTGTCCATGAAATTTTCCAGGCAATAGTACCGGAGTGGACTGCCATTTCCTACACCTCTAAAAATCAGAACAGTTCACTCACCAAATGTGGAAGAGCACTAAATCAAGCTTTAAAAACTTTTTGAACATTTAAATCTTTGGGAAAACATCGAGATGTACTGCTAACTGAAAACAAAAACTGACTCCATATGGCATAATCCTATCTTGGTAACAATGTGTACATAATCTGTACCAATGTGTAGAAAAATATCTAAAACAACAACAGGAATATAAGTAATTTAATTTTTCTTATTTAGTTATATTCACTATGACAAATATAAAATACATAACAAAGGGCTTCCCTGGTGGCTCAGACAGTAAAGAATCTGCCTGCAATGTGGGAGACCCGGGTTTGATCCCTGGATCAGGAAGATCCCTTAGAGAAGGGAATGGCCTGGTGAGCTACAGTCCATGAGGTAGCAAAAGAGTTGGTCACAACTAAGCAACCGACACATTTTCTATGACAAAAGGACTTTTTAAATTATTAATAAACTTTCATTTTTAGGGCAAATTTAGGTTCATAGTTGAGTTTACCTGGTGGCTCAGTGGTAAAGAATCTGCCTGGCAATACAGGAGAAACAGGTTCAATCCCTGGGTCACAAGATTCCCCCAGAGAAGGAAACGGCAACCCGCTCCAGTATGCTTGCCTGGGAAACACCATGGACTGCTATGGTCCAATGGGTCACAAAGAATTGGACACAACTTAGCACACACATAGCTAGGTTCATAGTAAAATTGAGCAGAAAGTATATATATTCC
This sequence comes from Oreotragus oreotragus, assembly GCA_006410675.1. NCBI lineage: Eukaryota > Metazoa > Chordata > Mammalia > Artiodactyla > Bovidae > Oreotragus > Oreotragus oreotragus. The sequence continues at coordinate 66,848 of SJYX01014300.1, forward strand.
TGTCCCCACACAGCACAACCGTTCAAAACATTTGCTATAATCAATGAACCTATGCTAACGCATTATCAAAGTTTATAGATTACAACAGGGTTCACTCTTGCTGTTTCACATTCTGCCATTCTTGCTGTTTGACATGTGTATGACGACAAGAATCTACCAGTGTAGCTCCATGAAGAACAGTCTCACTGCCTGAACAATTCTCTGTGATCTGCTTATTCATCCCTTCCTCTGGCAACCACTGATCTTTTTAACTGTCTCCATGGTTTTGTTTTTTCCAGAATGTCACATAGCAAGGAGAGCAAACCAGTCAAGGCAAACTAAAAGAAATCAATCCTGAATATTCACTAGAAGGACTGATGCTGAAGCTCTAATACTTCGGCCACCTAATGTGAAGAGCTGACTCACTGGAAAAGACCCTGAAGCTGGGGAAGACTGAAGGCACGAGGAGAAGGGGGTGACAAAGGATGAGCTAGTTGGATGGCATCAGACTCAGTGGACATGAGATTTGCGCAAACTCTGGGAGACAGTGAAGGACAGGGAAGACTGGTGTGCTGCAGTCCACGGGGTCGCATAGTCAGACACAACTTATCGACTGAACAACAATACAGTTGGAATCATATAGCTGCCTTTTCAGACTGGCTTCTTTCACTCAGTAATATGCATCTAAGGTTCCTCCATGTCTTTCGAGGCTTGATAGGCTCGCTGTGTTTTAGTGTTGAATAATATTTCCATTGTCTGGATGTGCCACAGTTTATTGATCCACTCACCTACTGAAGGATACCTTGGTTGCTTTCAAGTTTTGGCAATCTTGAATAAAGACTGTTATAAGTATCCAGGTACCAGTTTTTGCGTAGCTGTTAAGTTTTTAATTCATTTGGGTAAATATAGAACAGCATGACTCCTGGCTGGATCATATGATAATATATTTACTTATATAACAAACTGGGCTTCCCAGGTGGCACTAGTGGTAAAGAACAAACTTGACAATGCAGGAGACACACAAGACCTAGGAAGATCGCCTGGAGGAGGGCATGGCAACCTGCTCCAGCACTCTTGCCTGGAGAATCCCATGAACAGAGGAGCCTGGAGGGCTACAGTCCATGGGGTTGCAGAGAGTCAGACATGACTGAAGTGATTTAGCATGCATGCATATAAGAAAATGCCAAATAGTCTTCTTTCCAAAGTAGCTGTACCAATTTGCATTCCCAACAGCAATGGAAGATCTTAGTTCCCCAACCCATGTCCCCTGTATTGGAAGGTGGAGTCTCAAGAACTGGACCATCAGGGAAGTTCTTTTAATTACAAATTTCAAAGGCACCTGACATATATTTGAAGGTATATGTAAAACTTTCACATTTTATAAAACAGTATTTTTCATAATTCTGATAATAACCTACCTCGCACATTATCAATACTTATAAAGTTGTATCTTACCTAAAGATATCTGCAAAAATATCAAGATAATGAGCTCCTACTGTAAAATACAAAGATTAACAAAACAAGAAATAAAATTCTGCCAAATAAGAAAGGTAATTTAAGAATACTTAGGTTCACAACATTAATGAGTCATGTAAAGAGATCACTGCCCAGCAGTATATGCAAGCCATTTCTATGCTTAACTGGTTTTTTATTATAAGCCTAAGACTATAGATACATACTATAGCACATAATTTATGTAGTTTATTCATCCTTTGAACCCATATTTTTCTAAATTTTTTTCTATTTTTTGGTTAAGGAAATTAATCTGATTTTGCTTGGTATTATTTAAACTATAAATCTAAGATATTTTTCTTCTATCAGTCATGCATATACACAACATAATACTAATATTTTTAAAATGATTTGGCATTAAGAAAAATGTTCTAAGTCAAACCACATCTAAAAGAAATGCTAGTTGTTTTTTAGTTTATAGATTCAAAACCATATTCTTCCCAGAAAATGAACACATGCCTGAGACATAAAGATCATATTCAAATTTATGTTTAAAAACTTACTGCTAATAACACTTTACAATGTATTTATTATTGAGTTGTTCAATAATTTTAATTCAAATAAATTACCTTGCATTACTATTCTTTTTAAGATCCTTTTTAAAGGTCACTTATGAATACCTAAAGACAAGAGACTACCTTCAAGCAAAAATTTCCTTTCTTATATCAGGAAATACTTGTTTCCCCAACCACCTCTGAGAATAAAATAAGAAGTGAAATCTTCAAAAAGATAAGTGATTTCCTGTTTCTTCTTTTTGAAACCAAAGTACCATGACATATAAAAAAGGTTAAGGATGGGTGCTATTATCCACTGAAAAATTCCTTAACACAACACTGTAAAGCAACTATATTCCAATAAAAATTAATTTTAAAAAACAGAAAGAAAAATTCCCTAGATGCCTAAATCCACTGCATGTATATGGGCAAGAAAAGATTTTTTCCAAGCCATCAGTTTGAACAATCACCAAAAAAAAAGAGAGAACATACTGATCAATCCCAGTAGCAACAAATAATCAAGCAGCTATGCCAAAGTGAAAATATGAGAAAAATCTACTGAATAAAACTAGTAGCAACCTAAAAAATAAGTGCTGATTAATAAAACCATCTCAGCTATCTCCCAGAAATACTAAAATAACTACTCACAGTCTCCTATCACAGCATATAACAGGAGTCTGCTCTAAAAAAGAAGTTTTCAAACCAGGTGTGATCTTCTCCTTGGGAGATACATGGCAATGTCTGAACATTATCTTTGGTTGTAATGATCTGGGGGTTATACCACTAATGGTATCTAGGAAGCAGAGGTCATGGATACTGCTAAACATCCTAAATACTCAGAATAGGCCCTCAAAGTAAGAAATATCTGACTCAAAAATGTCAGTTGTGCCAAGGTTGAGAATCCTGCACAAAAATGAGACCAGAGTATAATGTATGTTAAATAAGTGTTGGGAGAAATCAAGTACTATTACAAAAAAAAAAAAAAAAAATCACATGATAGAGAGGGGAAACTCAAAGGTTAGGAGTTATATTTATTCATAAGTTCTTGACTAAAAACATTCTGGCCAACTAAAGTTGTCTCTAGGTGCTAATAGAAGGAGACAGCAATCCCACCAAAGGCTGAGCATCTCAGCAATTTCCACCTTGAGACAAATATCAGATTACAGCTAGTATTCAATGAGCACCAACCATATGAAAACATTATCTATAGTGTTTTATGTATGTTCACTTGGTAATTATAAATACTCTATGTTGTATGTGTTTCAATTACCTCTATTTTGGAAAGGAAAGGAAACTTGCTTCTGGTCACATGGCTAGTGGGTAGCAGAGCTAGGATTTAATGCAAGCAGTCTGGGCCTACAGTCTCAGTCTTATCCAATGCACCAATAATGCTTCATATGCTGGAAATGGGAATGTCTGAGGACAGAGCAACAGAAAAGGAAGAAACTTCACCAAGAACTCAGGGTCTTGAGTACTAAGCAGAAGCCATCAATTGCTGAGTGTTGGGCAGGGAAGCTGAGGAAGACAAAGCCAATATAACAAACTACAGGAACTGATAAAAGAAATCTTTGAAAAACATCATACTTAACAGTGAAATTCTGAACGCTTTCCTACTAAGACCATGAACAAGGCAAGGATATCTGATCTCACTTCTATTCAACTTTGTACTGATGATTCTAGCCCATACAATCAAGACAGAGATGCAAAAAGCTCCAAAATCACTGGAGATGGTAACTGCAGGCATGAAATTAAAAGACATTTGCTCCTTGGAAGGAAAGCTATGACAAACCTAGACACTGTAGAGAAAAGCAGAGACATCACTTTGCCAAAAGAGGTCCTTTGCCAAAAGGACTATGGTTTTTCTAGTAGTCATGTACAGATGTGACAGTTGGACTATAAAGGCTGAGCACTGAAGAATTGATACTTTCAAATTGTGGTGCTAGAAAAGACTCTTTAAAAAGTACCCTAGACAACAAGGAAGTAAAACTAGTCAATCCTAAAGGAAATCAACACTGAATATTCATTGGAAGGGCTGTTGCTGAAGCTGAAGTTCCAATACTTTGGCCACCTGATGTGAAGAGCTGACTCACTGGAAAAGACTTTGACGCTGGGAAAAGCTGAAGGCAAAAGGAGAAAGGGGTGGCACAGGACGAGATGGTTAAATAGCATCACCAACTCAGTGGGCATAAACTTGGGCAAATTCCAGGAGACAGTAGAGAACAGAGAAGCCTGGCATGCTACAGTCCACGTGGTTGTGACGAGTCAGACACGACTTGGTGACTGAACAGCAATAACAACACATGCAAAGACTCAAGTGAACCCAAATGTTCTTGGTACTTTATCTGTAAGAATAAAAAACTAGGGGGGGGAAAAAACTATCAACAGTTTAAGAGATAAAGAGCATTGGTAACTACATGCACATAATGAAGTACTATTCAGCAATAAAATGAAATTATCTATACTACATAATGGTCAAAAGATCAATCCAAGAAAAACATATAAACATATAACAATCCTAAACATATATGCACCCAACAAGGGAGCACCTCAATATATAAGGCAAATGTGAATGGATATATAAGGAGAAATTGACAAAAACACAATAAGGGGAAATTTAATACCCCACTTACATCAATGGATGGAAACTCAATAAAGAAACACAGATTTTAGTTGACCCATTAGACCAGACAGACTTAATTCACACTTTACAGAGCATTCCATCCGAGAGCAGCAGAATATATTTAAGTCCACATGGAACATTCTCCAGGATAGATCACATAACTGGTCACAAAGCAAGCCTTGGTTAATTTAAGAAAACTAAAGTCATATCAAGCACCTTTTCCAACAATAATGCTATGAGGCTAGAAATCAACTACACATACACAGAAAAAAACAACAACAACCAAAAAAAAAACCCCTACAAACATGTGGAAGCTAAATATGCTATGAAACAACCAATGGATCACTGAAGAAATCAAACAGGAAATTTAAAAAATATACCTGGAGACAAATGAAAACAAAAATATGATGATCCAAAACCTATGGGACACAGCAAAAGCAGTTCTAAAAGGATATAGTGATACAAGCTTACCACAGGAAAAAAAGAATAACATCAAATGAACAACCTAACATCTATAGCAACTAGAGAAAGAAGAATAAACAAAACCTAAAGTTAGTAGAAGGAAATAAATCATAAAGATCAGAGCAGAAATAAATGACAGACTAAAAAAATTAAAAGAAAAGACAAAAAAGCTCACTCTTTGAAAAGATAACTAAAATTGATAAACCTTTATTTAGCCAGACTCATACAGAAAAAAAGGGACAGGGCTCAAATCAATAAAATTACAATTTAAAAATGGAGAATTTGTAACAAACACCACAGAAATACAATGAATCAAAACAGACTACAATGAGAAACTGAACAGTAATAACATGGAACAACCTAGAAGAAATGGACGAATTCTTAGAAAGGTACTATCTGCAAAGAATGAACCAGGAAGAATCATAAAATATGAACAGACCAATTGCCAGTACTGAAATCGAATTAGCAATTTTAAAACTCTTAATAAACAAAAAAGTTCAAGACCAGATGGCTGCACAGGTGAATTCCAGCCAACGTTTAGAGAGAAGAATTAACACCTATCCCTCTGAAACTATCATTAAAAAAAAAAACCCTGCAGAGGAAGGAACACTTTTGAACTCATTCTATGAGGACACTATCACCCTGATACTGAAACCAAAGAAATCACACACAACACACACAATCACAGACCAATACCACTGATGAACATAAATGAAAAATTCCTCAATTACCAATCCAAATTCAACAATACATTAAAAGAATCATACACCATGACTAAGTGGGGTTTATTCCAGGGATGCAAGGATATTTAAATATCTACAAATCAAAGAAGGAACACTTTTGAACTCATTCTATGAGGACACTATCACCCTGATACTGAAACCAAAGAAATCACACACAACACACACAATCACAGACCAATACCACTGATGAACATAAATGAAAAATTCCTCAATTACCAATCCAAATTCAACAATACATTAAAAGAATCATACACCATGACTAAGTGGGGTTTATTCCAGGGATGCAAGGATATTTAAATATCTACAAATCAATCAGTGTGCTATACCACATTAACAAATGGAAGAACAGAAACCAACTGATCATCTCAACAGATGCAGAAAAAGCCTTTTGATAAATTTCAACATCCATTTATGATAAAAATTCTTCAGAAAGGGGCATAAAAGGGCACACCTCAACATAAGAAATAGCACATATAACAAACTCACAGTTAACATCATACTCTACAGTGAAAAGCTGAAATCATTTCCTCTAAGATCAGAAACAAGCAAGGATGCCCACTTTCACCATTTTATTCAATATAATTTTTAAAGTCCTAGCCACAGCAATCAGACAAGAAAAAGAAAAGGAATACAAATTGGAAAAGAGGTGGTAAAATTCTTACTGTTTTCAGATGACATGATGCTATACAGAGAAAATCCTAAAAATGCTCCCAGAAACTAATAGAACTCACAAATGAATTTGGTAAAGTTGCTGGACACAAAATATACAAAAATCTGTTGCATTTCTATACACTAATGATGAAATATCACAAAAAGAAATTAAGGAAACAATCTCATTTACCATCACATCAAAAAGGATAAAATACCTAAGAATAAACATATCTAAGGAGGCAAAAGATCTATATTCAGAAAACTATATGATACTGATCAGAGAAATCAGAGATGAAACAAACAGATGAACAAGAAACATCATGTTCTTAGACTAGAAGAATCAATACTGCAAAAATGACTATAATACCCAAGCCAATCTAAAGATTCAATACAATCTCTATCAAATTACCAAGGGCATTTTTCACAGAATTAGAACAAAAAATTTTACAATTTCTATGGAAACACAAAAGACCACGAAAAGCCAAAGAAATCTTGAGAAAGAAAAGTGAAGCTGGCGGAAACAGGCTTCCTGACTTCAGAATATACTATAAAAATACAGTCATCAAAACAGTAAGGTACTGAGACACACACACACAGAAATATAGATCAAAGAAACAGGACAGAAAGCTCAGAAATAAACTTAAGCACCTATGGTGAATTAATCTACAACAAAAGAGGCACAATATATAATGGAGAAAAGACAGTCTCTTCAATAGTGGTATTGTGAAATTGGATAGCTATGTGAAAGAACGCAATTAGAAATTCCCCAACACCATACACACAAAAAAAAACTCAAAATGGATAAAAACCTAAATCTAAGACCAGATGCTACAAAACTCAAAGAAAATATAGGCAGAACACTCTGACACATATCACAGCAATAGTTTTTTGGATCTGCTTCCTAAAGTAATAACAAAATAAAAACTAAATTAAACTCAAAAAGATTTTCCACAGCAAAGGAAACCATAAACAAAACCAAAAGACAACCCACAAACTGGGAGAAAACATTTGCAAACAATATAACCGACAAGAGCTTAATTTTCAAAATACACACAGTTTATCCAAAAGGCCGGCGGGAGTGGGGGGGTGGTGTGCAAAAGACCTAAACAGACATTTCTGCAAAGACGACATAAATGACAAGCACATGAAAAGATTCTCAACATTTGTAACTATCAGAGAAATGGAAAACAAAACTACAATGATTTATCACCACAAAACAGTTAGAATGGCCATCACCCAAAAGTCTACAAATAATAAATGCTGGAGACAGTGTGGAAAAAAGGAACCCCTCTACACCATTGGTGGGAAAGTAAATTGGTACAACTACTATGGAGAACAGTATAGAGGTTCCTTAAAAAACTAAAAACAGAGTTACCACATGATTCTGCAATCTCATTCCTGGGCATATATCTGAAGAAAACCCTAATTTGAAACAACACGTGCATCTCAATATTCACTGCAGCCCCATTTGTTGTTGTTGCTCAGTCGCTAAGTTGTGTCCCACTCTTTGTGACCCTATGGACTACAGCGCACCAGGCTTCCCTGCTCCTCACTTTCTCCTTGAGTTTGCTCAAACTTATGTCCATTGAGTCAGTGATGCCATCCAACCATCTCTGTCACCTTTCTCCTCCTGCCATCAATCTTTCCCAGCACCAGGGTCTTTTCCAATGAGTCAGCTCTTCACATCAGGTGGCCAAATATGGGAGCTTCCACATCAGTCTTTCCAATGAATATCCAGAATTGATTTCTTTTGGGACTGACTGGTTTGATCTACTTGCTGTCCAAGGGACTTGCAGAGTCTTCTCCAGCACCTGAGTTTGAAAGCATCAGTTCTTCGGTGCTCTGCTTTCTTTACGGTCCAAATCACACCTGTACCTAACTATAGGAACAGTCAATATATAGAAGCAAACTAAATGTCCACCTACAGAGGAATAGATAATGATGTGGTACATATATACAATGGAATGTTATTAAGCCATAAAAAGAATGAAATAATGAAATAACCAGAGAAGCCAACAATACTGGAGTGGGTAGCCTATCCCTTCTCCAGGGATCTTCCTGATCCAGGAATCAAACTGGGATCTCCTGCATTGCAGGCAGATTCTTTACCAACTGAGCTATCAGGGAAGTCCAGGAAATAATGCCATTTGGAGCAAAACAGATGGAACTAGAGATTATCATAGTAAGCAAAGTCAAGTCAGACAAAGACAAATATCACGTGTGTTCTGATCACTCAGTCATGTCCGACTCTTTGCGACCCCACAGACCATAGTCCATGGAATTCTCCAGGCCAGAATACTGGAGTGGGTAGCCTTTCCCTTCTCCAGGGGATCTTCCCAACCCAGGGATTGAACCTGGGTCTCCCGCATTACAGGCAGATCATTTACCAACTGAGCTTTTAGTGAAGCCCAAAGTCAGGGAGAGATTTAGCTGCTCAGTTGTGTCTGACTTTTTGCAACCCCATGGGCTGTAGCCTGCCAGGCCTCTCTGTCTATGGGATTCTCCAGGCAAGAATACTGGAGTGGATTGCCATTCCTGTCTCCAAAATATTACATGATATCACTTAAATGTGAAATCTAACAAATGACACACGTGAACTTATTTACAAAACAGACACAGAAAACAAACTTATGCTATCAAAGAGGACATCAGAGGGAGAGGGGAGATAAATTAGGTGTTTTGGATTAACAAACACATACACACACCACTATATATATATATAGTGGTGAACAATAAAGTCTTACTATATATATAGTTTCTTCTTCTTCTGCATCACTTCAGTAGTGTCCGACTCTGTGTGACCCCACAGACGGCAGCCCACCAGGCTCCACCGTCCCTGGGATTCTCCAGGCACCTGGCGTGCTGTGATTCATGGGGTCACAAAGAGTCGGACACGACTGAGTGACTGAACTGAACTGAATACGCTATAATGGAATAGAATTTGAAAATATATATCTACACTTATATATATATCTGAATCACTTTTCTGTATGCCTGAAACATACACAACACTGAAAATTAACCACAATTTTTTAAAAAGGTTATAAGAATAAAAACAAAAATAAAAGACGTTTATAGAAAATGGGAAAAAAAGATCAACCAATTTATATACCCAACAACATGAATAAATTTCAGAATAATTTTGCTGAGTGAATGGAATTAATTTTGGTAATTTCAGCAAACTGATTCTTAGGAAAACTGATTTTTCAAGCAGTTCATCTAGAAACAGCGGAGTTGAGGAGTAGGAGGTCTATACAGGTCTTGACTTTAAAACAGCTCAGCACAAGGCCTGTATATTAATAAATTGCTAATTCAATTGTCATTTTTCTTCATGTATATAGTCCCCTCAGAAACCTCAAGGACAGAGGAATGGATAAAGATTTCCCCACAGACGGAGAAAGGGATAAAGATTTACAGCTGGAATATTACTCAACCATAAGAAAAGAATGAAATAATGCCATTTGCAGCAACATGGATGGACCTAGAGACTATCATACTAAGTGAGGTCAGAAAAAGATCTAATACAACACAGCAGATCAACTACACTCCAATAAAAGAAAAAGAAAAAAGAAACCCCAAAGAGACAAGTACAACTCTAACTAGCTGGATAGATAAGCAAATGAGAGAGTACAGTCAGAGATCCAGGGCTACCCAAATTCTATTGAAATCATATTCCTAACATTCCAAATCCAAGTAACCTGGAGTACACAGTAACTCAGAAACAGTTCTATTTTCTGTCACAGGCATAACAAATGTAACATCCATTATACAGTTATAACACTGTTCAACAAACTTCAAGATAACACAAGGAAAAATATTTTCCCATTTCTCTAATGAATTCTCACACTAGCGGTTCCTCTCTTTCATTTCCTACTTCAATCACAAATACAATGACAAAATAAGAAAAATGGTTTGGGATTTTTATATTTTATACTCTTATCTGCGAAATTATCTGAGGGTTTAATTCCACAGACCTCACATCCCTCTTTGAAGGACAGTTGTAAGATACCCAGATAAGCAGGAAAAAAAACCCACAGGATGTGAAAAAAATTTCCATATTGTTATATACTCCAGATGCCATTATGTAGTCAAGAAGGAACTATCCAACACATCTGGCATGTGTTCAAAAATAAACAAGCAAAGTTGTTGGTCTGTTCTCCAGCACTGTCCTTAACATGCTGCTGCTAAGTCACTTCAGTCGTGTCCGACTCTGTGTGACCCCATAGACGGCAGCTCACCAGGCTCCCCCATCCCTGGGATTCTCCAGGCAAGAATACTGGAGTGGGTTGCCATTTCCTTCTCCAATGCATGAAAGAGAAAAGTGAAAGTGAAGTCGCTCAGTCTGTCTGACTGTTAGTGACCCCATGGACTGCAGCCCACCAGGCTCCTCTGTCCATTGGATTTTCCAGGCAAGAGTACTGGGGTGGGGTGCCATTGCCTTCCCTGGTCCTTAACATACTAACCACGAAAAGTCACTATATCTGATTGCTAGGAATTCTCCTTTGAATTCCTCTTCTCCACCATAGTTAACCTACCAAAGTTAAAGGGAGGGGAAAAACAACACAAGCAAAAGTATTCTATTCTCAAGTGAAAGTGAAAGTCACTCAGTCATGTCTGACTGTTGCGACCTCATGGACTATACAGTCCATGGAATTCTCCAGGCCAGAATACTGGAGTGGGTAGCCTTACTCTTCTCCAGGGGATCTTCCCAACCCAAGGATTGAACCCAGGACTCCCACACTGCAGGCAGATTCTTTACCAGCTGAGCCACAAGGGAAGCCCTTCTATTCTTAAAGATGTCTACAATTTAAGATCAGAAAATTCAGTGCAAGCATTCTCCTAAAACTGCTAATCAGAAACAAGTATTACTCAAAGAAAACTATTCTTCTCAACCAGTACTCTGTGCAATCTGAAAGCATACTAAATAAGAATCCACAGCACAGTCTGTTGTTTTGAACATACCAGAAATGAAAACATCTTTACCAGCATAAAGAAAGTGAAGAGTAAGTAAGTATGTTCACACCCAAACTGAGACAGGCTACAAGAGCATTTGTAAAAGGATCACAGATAATCTAGATAAGTCACACACTGTTTAAAAGTAAGCACATCAAGAGTACAAAAGTTCCTATGACTTGAAATAACAAATCTACTAGAAAAATTACGCTAATACTTCATAACAAAACAGAATACTTCATCTTTTTCTTTCTCCTGTCTTCTAATTTCAGGTTCTGCCTCGCTAGCAGTATGTAAAGGCGGGTTCTTTACCACTAGCACCACCTGGGAAGCCCCATGTAAAATCAAAGAATTCAGTAATATTTTGCAAGTATAACGTCTTAAGTTGGTTTGCTGCTGCTGCTAAGTTGCTTGAGTCGTGTCTGACTCTGTGCCACCCCAGAGACGGCAGCCCACCAGGCTCTGCTGTCCCTGGGACTCTCCAGGCAAGAACACTGGAGTGGGTTGCCATTTCCTTCTCCAATGCAGGAAAGTGAAAAGTGAAAGCAAAGTCTCTCAGTCGTGCCTGACTCTTAGCGACCCCATGGACTGCAGCCTACCAGGCTCCTCCATCCATGGGATTTTCCAGGCAAGAGTACTGGAGTGGGTTGCCACTGCCTTCTCTGTAAGTTGGTTTATATAAGCAAAAAAACCATCTGTGTATTAACTATGAAAGTTGTATTACATCAAGAAAATGTAAACAACTAATTCAAGAAAACATTTGGTTTGCATTACTAGAAAACTGAACATGATAGTGGAATCAAAAACTAAGGATTTAACTAATGAACCCTTTTCATAACAGCTTTTCTATTTCTTTGGGGGAAATAATTTAATTAAATCTTGAATACTAAGTTTTGTTGACTAACATCAAAGTCTGAGAGTAATCATAATCGCTGTTCCATACTATTTGACCTGAACCAAACTACACAATGCTGTTGCGAACAGCCAAGCTGATTCGTTGGAAAAGACCCTAATGCTGGAAAAGACTGAGGGCAAGAGGAAAGGAGTTGACAGGACAAGATGGTTGGACGGCATCATCAATTCAATGGACATGAGTGTGAGCAAACTCCAGGAGATAGTGAAGGACAGGGAAGCCTGGATGGAGTGCTGCAGCTCATAGGGTCACAAGAGTTGGACTGCTGCTGCTGCTAAGTCACTTCAGTCGTATCCGACTCTGTGCGACCCCATAGACGGCAGCCCACCAGGCTCCCCCATCCCTGGGGTTCTCCAGGCAAGAATACTGGAGTGGGTTGCCATTTCCTTCTCCAATGCATGAAAGAGAAAAGTGAAAGTGAAAGTGAAGTCTGTCCGACTGTTAGCGACCCCATGGACTGCAGCCCACCAGGCTACTCCGTCCATTGGATTTTCCAGGCAAGAGTACTGGGGTGGGGTGCCATTGGACAAGATTTATCAACTGAACAACAGCAACCTGCCTTAGATACACATAGCCAAATATACATAGACAGGTGTTAAAAAGTCTCACTTATCTGAGAACCAGAGTTTATTTAGAATTTGGAAAAGCTGTATCTAAATCTACAAATCGCCATTTAAAACAGTGAAATAAAACTGAAAAACCTTAGTAACTAAACTCTAGGATCAGACTCAATAAAAGGCACAAAGAAAAGCTCCATCCAGGAAAAGGTTCCAAGGTGCCAGCATCTCAATTATGAAAGAATTTAAAAGGCAAGGCCAATGCAGTCTCACACTGATCCGAAGGGAGATAGCATTAAACAATGCAGCTAATCCACTTTTTGACAGAAATAAATGCCTAAGGAGAGTACCCACTCCACTCATACAAAAGACTGCCAAGAAGGCGGTGCTTTGTGCTGAGAGGAAAAGATTTGAACTGGAGGGGTGTCAGCTTTAAAACAGTTCCTAAAATAGTTGCTTAAAAGGATAAAGAATAAGAGAACTTACAAAGGCTTTGAGTCACGCTTGGTTCCAGGAAAAGGATACTCTGGCTCTATGTGAAAGCAAAACCCAGCCATTGTAAAACAAAGATACTCAGATTTTGTCAGCAAAATGAAGAGTATTGTCCATTATTTCCCACAAAGGCAGCGGAGCCTTTAACTTGGGAGTCCTGTGTTTTCCTGACAGGTAGATACTCTGCAAAAGCAACAAAGTAAACTAAATATGAAACTCTTCTAAATTTCAACCCTATAGTCAAAATGCCAAATTCACAAATGCATCAAAGGTCAGAGGAACAAACTTCCTGTTTTGTTACTTAAACTCATTACCTTCCTCCTGAGCTAACCAATACAGAATTTCCTCCTTCTTGTTTTGAGGCTGACAAAATGAGCACGGTATACTTCCAACATACTAGGAACAACAGACAGTTATCCAGGATCAAGGAATAAAATTTGGTATCATTTTCTAAAACCCAGTTGCACATAATCCATGTCTTTTATTTCTTCATATGATGAAAGCTAAAAGCTTTATTAACAAATTTTTAAAACTCTGAGGTTGTTTTTAAAAAGACTGAAACAAAATTCAATGCTTTAAAAACACATCAAAAATCTATTATATCTTTAATTACTAGAACTGTGTTCCTTGGCCCAAAAACCTTATAGTCTAGGAAAGATGAGGAAAAAGTAAACAATGATTACCACATTGTAAACATTTACATCTTTTCCATCTCTTTCTAAAATGTACTTAATGTTGCTTACCACAAAGAATATTTAACTATTTACAAAAAACTGTAGTTTAATACAGAAATGTGTAAGTTCAACAATAAACTACTAAGAAGAATAAAATTTGAATGGAGCAATAGTCTTCAGGGGTTAATGACTGTGAAATGTGCTACAAGTATCATAATTTGTAACTAATAGCAGTAAAAGTTTGTGTACAATTTATACACACAATATATGTTGTACTGCTAATCCTTTCCTCTAACCAACATTCTACCAATGAGAGAAAAAGGAAGAATTACAACTATTCCTCAGAGATACACTAATGATGGATCCAGGCTGCATTTATGAAAATCATCTTTTATGTGATCTATTTCTACTTCACTGACTAAAGCATCTACTTCTGCTTCATTGACTACACTAGAGCCTTTGACTCTGTGGATCACAAACTGTGGAAAATTCTTAAAGAGATGGGAATACCAGACCAACTTACCCGCCTCCTGAGAAATCTGTATCCAGGCCAAGAAGCAACAGATAGAACCAGACATGGAACAACGGACTGGTTCCAAATTGGAAAAGGAGTATGTCAAAGCTTGTCACCCTGCTTATTTAACTTCTATGCAGAGTATATCAATGAGAAACGCTGGGCTGGATGAAGCACAAACTGGAATCAAGACTGCTGGGAGAAATATCAATAACCTCAGATATGCAGATGACACCATCCTTATGGAAGAAAGCAAAGGAGAACTCAAGAGTTTCTTGATGAAAGAGAAAAAGGAGAGTGAAAAAGCTGACTTAAAACTCAACATTCAAAAAAACGAAGGTAATGGTATCTGGTCCCATCACTTCACGGAAAATAAGACAGGGAAACAATGGAAACAGTGAAAGACTTTATTTGGGGGGGCTCCAAAATCACTGCAGACGGTGAGTGCAGCCATGAAATTAAAAGACACTTGGCTCCTTGGAAGAAAAGCCATGACAAACCTAGACAGCATATTAAAAAGCAGAGACATTACTTTGTCAACAAAGGTCTATACAGTCAAAGCTATGGTTTTTCCAGTAGTCATGCATGGATGTGAGAGTTGGATCATAAAGAAAGCTGAGTAGGAAGAACTGATGCTTTTGAATTGTGGTGTTGGAAAAGACTCTTGAAAGAGTCCCTTGAACTGCAAGGCAATCAAACCAGTCAATCCTAAAGGAAATCAGTCCCGAATATTCATTGGAAGGACTGACTCTGAAACTAAAGCTCCAATAGTTTGGCCATCTAATATGAAGAACTGATTCATCTGAAAAGACCCTGATGCTGGGAAAGACTGAAGGCAGGAGGAGAAGCAGATGACAGGATGAGATGGTTGGATGGCATCACCGACTCAATGGACATGGGTTTGAGTAAACTCTGGGAGTTGGCGATAGACAAGGAAGCCTGGCGTGCTGTAGTCCATGGGGTTGCAAAGAGTCGGACATGACTAAGCGACTGAACTGAACTTATCCTTCATGTACATTGTATGGCTTTATTTAGTCCTCATCTTATTAAAATATGTCTGTCTCTCTTACCACTCTAATAAAAAGTATTCTTATTAAACATATATGGACTCAAATTACTAAACTGATTTTCAATCCCTTTTTCAGTCAATATTCATTCTGCATGTTTCTCTGGTTTTAAAAACTGAGGACCATTCTCTTCTTGAAACTTTCCCATCTTATCTTCAGAATTAGATTTTAAGTAGGCTGAAGGAAGATAAGAGTTTATAAATGTGAGAGAAGAAAACATGTATTGAAAGCCCAGTATATGTCCAGATACTGTGCTAAATGATTTGCATGCATTATACATTAAATTTTTCTAAAATTATCAACTACTTGTTAATTGCCATTTTACCAATGAGAAAGCTGAAATACAGAGAAGTTGTGAAACATCCAACACCTCATAGCTAGTGAGTGACTGGACTGGAATTTAAACATGGCTAAATCCAACTGCAAAATCTAAACTGCTTCTACTAAACCATGACAAGTTTAATTTAGACATTTCTAGAAGAAAATGAAGAATAATAATCTTGTGATTTTGGAGTAAAAAAGACTTTTCAAAGCAAGGTAAAGACTGTAAAGAAAAACAATGACAAATTAAACATTATAAAAAATTTTCAAAGTCCATAAGACAAAGAGCAAATTCAAAAACTCAAGAGGAAAGTGGAGCAAAAGGTCTCTCATATTTTTTATGGGCAATGAAGTAATGTTTTCAAAATACAAACAGCTTTTACAAATCGATAAGAAAAAAATGTGAACCTCTCAAAGGAAAAATTAGGGTTAAAGGTCATGATCATGCAAATCACAAAAGAAATACAATGACCAAAAAAAGTAAAAAAAATGTAACTCATCAGTTGAAGACTTTTTAAATCATGTGACTTTGTTATCAAAATGGTAATAATTTTTGAATATCAAAGTGTGGGGAAATAGACACAACTGGCAGGAGTATAAAAGTACAACCTGATATCAAAATTTTGAATGTGAGATCATCTTAATCTAGCAAGTCCACTTTTAGAAATCTACCCTTTAAAACAGTAGACAAAAATGTTTGTTGATAACTGCAGAAAATAAGAAAATCAATTAATTGCCAATCAATAGGGGACTGAATTATACAGCACATCAATAAAATTAACTACAATCCAGTCATTAAAAAGCATAACCAACACAATATTATAAAGCAATTATCTTTCAATTTAAAATAAATTTAGAAAAAATTTCTACTTAAAAAAAAAAAAAAAACATGATACATGGAAATATAAAATGATGTAGCTGCTGTGGAAAAGTCTGTCAGTTCCTCAAAAAGTTAAACCCAGAAATACAGATGATCCAGTAATTCCACTCCTAGGGATATACTCAAGAAAAGAAAATTTATGTCCCAAAAAAAAACCTTTACATGACTATTTCTAGGAGAATTATTTATAATAGCCAAACAACTGGCACCAACCCAAATATTTATCAGCTGCAAACAGGTAAAATATTGTCTATCCAACTCTTTGTGACCACATGGACTGTAGCCCGTCAGGCTCTTCTGTCCATGGAATTCTCTGGGCAAGAAAACTGGAGTGGCTAGCCATTCCTTTCTCCAGGAGATCCTCCTGACCCAAGGATCAAACTCCTGAATTCCAGGTAGATTCATTACCGTCTGAGCTACCAGGGAAGCCCATATCCATATAATGGCATAAAAAGGAATGAAGTCGTGTTTCTTGGCTCAACATGGCATAATCTCGAAAACATTATGCTAAGTTAAAAAAGTCAGACACAAAAGGTCATACACTATATGATTCCATTTACATTAAATGCCTTGAATAGGTAAATTTACAGAGACAGAAAACATATTGGTAGTACTGCTTTTTAATATGCTGTCTAGGTTGGTCATAACTTTCCTTCCAAGGAGTAAGCATCTTTTAATTTATTATGAAAGTGAAAAAGGAGAGTGAAAAAGCTGGCTTAAAACTCAAACATTCAAAAACAAAGATCAAGCCATCCAGTACCATCACTTCATGGCAAACAGACGGGGAAACAATGGAAACGTGACCGACTTTATTTTGGGGGGCTCCAAAATCACTGCAGATGATGACTGCAGCATGAAAATAAAAGATACTTGCTTCTTGGACAAAAAAGCTATGAAGAACCTAGACAGCGTATTAAGAAGCAGAGACATTACTTTGCTAACAAAGGTCTCTATAGTCAAAGCAATGGTTTTTCCAGTAGTCATGTATGGATATGATAGTTGGATCATAATGCTTTTGAACTGTGATGTTGGAGAAGACTCTTGATAGTCCCTTGGACTGCAAGGAGATCAAACCAGTCAATCCTAAAGGAAATTAACCCTGAATTTTCATTGGAAGGTTTGATGCTGAAGCTGAAGCCTCCAATAGTTGGGCCACCTGATGTGAAGAACTGATTCATTAGAAAAGATTCTGATGCTGAGAAAGACTGAAGGCAGGAAGAGAAGAGGATGACATCAATGACTCACTGGACATGAGATTGAGAAGCTCCGGGAGATGGTGAAGGATAGGGAGGCCTGGAGTGTGCAGTCCAGGGGGTTGCAAAGAGTTAGACAGGACTGAGTGACTGAACAACAAGAAATTTTATTATGGTAATATGGTTATATAAGGTCATATTACCCAGAAATAGATAATGGATATCTATTCCTATACATATTATACTACTAACAGTCTTGATTTCCATGAGACAGGATAACCAGAAAATTACGGTCTTTAGCATCTTTTTTTTTTTTTTTTTTACACAAAGAGCACATAACTATTTGTAAAAGTAAACATGAAAAAATATTACCATCTGCAAAAAAGAATAATATGACAAAAATACACACAGCAAATTAAAACCTGGAGACAATACAGCAAAGATTATTAACCTGAGATCCAGAAACCTCAGAGAATGTAAATTTGTAAAAGAAAAAAAATTTTATCCCTAGGTTCACTAACCTCTAATTAAAGTTTAGTACCTCTTTCAGCCAGACCTAGACAATCTACCATAGTATATTAGCAGTACCCATGATTTTTATCACTAATACAAGTTGTATTTTCATATCACATTAGTTGTTACATATACCTCAAAATATCATCTACATATATATCACTACTTTAAAATTATGGTAGTTATTAGACTCACTGCTAGATCTTGTTTTTTAACTGCACTGATAAAGGGACACATATATTAATATATCACATATTTATTTTTCTATATTTCAATATAACACATTCCTTTTTAATCTTATTTCATTCAGTTAAAATCATCATTCTAAAAAGGTTCCACAGTCTTCTCCAGACTGACAAAGAGTCCATACAACCAAACATCCACTCGTATCGAAGTGCAACACATTAGACACAGGAAGGGAAAACCAATCATAGTGTATTCTAATTATTCAGACATAAAGTAAGCAGGGCCTAAATTCAGACAAAAATAAATTCCAATTTTAATCAGTTTGTCTAATAAAAAATTCAAAGTTTTCGTCCCCAAATCTTATCCTCCTCCAGATTTTTCAGCTGCCTCTGACTTCTTCCTTCATTTTCTATCACTGATGTCACTTAAAAGCTTTCTTTTCTATCCCAATTGACACAGATCTCTCTTCTGATGTATCACTTCATATTTTAATTCTTTAAAAAAGAGCCTCCCTTCTCTCATTCTGATCTCAACTGATTCTGCATACCTCAACCAGATTAATCTTCTTAAATAATTATTTTCAAACTGCCCCAATCTCTCCAAATCACTCAATGCTCCCAATGTCTTTAATAGTATTGATAATGACATGATTCTAGAGCCATATCTGCAATAACTATTAATAGTTATTAATCAAAACAATTCTATAGTCATGTCCTATATCATTCAAACAATATCATGACATAAAATTCACGTATTAATAAGATAAATCTAATTTACAGATGTAAAAAGCCACCCGGTGCTCTACAGTTAAACCTAGGAGAAAACTGAAATTCCTCATTCAAACCTCTCCATAATAATCATACTCCAGTTTGCCTTACCACCTCCCCTGTTCACACTGAAATTCCAGAATTTAACCAGATATCAACTCAATGTCCCTTTCCTCCTTGAATCTGGATGCATGACTTTCTGCTACTACACATTTGCAGATATAACTTCTATGATTTGCAATGACACTTGATTCATTCATTCATTCAATAAACAGTTACTAGGCCCCTAAGATATACTAAACACTTAGTACATACTAGGGGTTAAGTTCCTACTTTGTAACAAATACTTAAATCTCAGTCTAGGAGACTCCTCTTGGCTTCCAGGTGGCACCAGTGGTAAAGAACCTGCCTGCAGATATGAGACACTGGTTCGATCCCTGGGTTGGGAAGATCTCCTGGAAGAAAGAATGACAACCCACTTCAGTATTCTTGTCTGGAGGATCCTATGGACAAAGGAGCCTGGTGGGCTACAGTCCATAGGGCTGCAAAGAGTCAGATATGACTGAAGTGACTCGGCACACAGACTTCCTTGGTGGTCCACTGGCTAAGACTCCATGTTCATAATGCTGGAGCCCAGGGTTCAACCCCTGGTCAGGGAACTAGACTCCAAATGCTGCAATTAAAGATCTTGCATGCCACAACTAAGACCTGGTGCAGTCAAATAAATACTCTTTAAAAATCTGTCTAATGAGAAAACAGAGACATAAACCACGTAAATACAAGACAGTGTGATAAATGTCACAAAAGAGGGATGCACAGATGCTAGGGGAGCACAGAAAAAGAGCATAAAGCAAAGACTAGAAGGGGGAGGCAAGGCTTCCTGGAGTTGGAGCACCTAACGTGTGAGGTCATAAAGTATAAGGTATTGTAAGCACATATAAAGCACAAACCAAACTATATAAAAGTCACTCATTTTGGCTAGACTGGAGAATATGTTTGAAGAGAGAGGAGTAATAAATGATAAAACTGGAAAGGTACAAAGGGACAAAATCATAATGAGCCTCACATATAATGCTATGAAAGCTCCATTTTATTCCAAAAGCAGTAAGTAGCAGCAGGATATGCTGGAAAGCAGACAAGTTGAGGAATTCCCATGACCTAAATCTGAATGCGACCTCTTGTGTCATTTATTTGCTATGTGACTTTCATCAAATTTGCCTCTCTAAGCTTCAGTTTCTTCAAATACAAAATAGGAATTGATAATATCAATTTTGCCAAGATTCTGACAAGAAGTTAATTCATGTAAATCTCCTAGCACAGGAGTCAATAAACTATGGCTTGGCCTGCCAGCAATGAATGGTTTTACATTTTTAAAGGACTGTTTACTTAACAAAAAAGAAAGAAAGAATCCAAAGAAGAATACAGAACATAGATCTTGTGACCCACAGAGCCAAAATGTTTACCTTATGGCCCTTCACATACAAATTAGGCCAACTCCTATCCTTAGCACAAAAGAATTTTAAATACTGAATAAATCTTTAAAGGATTTCTCTGGTGATAACACATACAAAGAAACAGAAGTTAAAACAGCAATAATGGATGTTGGGAAACAAGCAAGAATGCTGCAATAATTCATTAACTTTTCCTTTCCTTCCTTCTAACTATACAGGTGAGATCAACTTCTACCTCCTGTGTTTCCCTGTACGCTACACACCCATATGTGCTCTGATATACGATACAGCACTTAATGTTCTTTGTTACTTAGCATACTTGCCTTCACTAGCTTACTACTTATTCAGGCTTACATCCACTCTAAGTGAAAGTAGTGTTAAGAGTAAATATTTTGGAGTCAAACAGACCTTGTTTTAAATACTGGTTTTTCAATGTTTAAGGTCTGTTATTTAACTTGTATGGCTCCTAACAACAACAAACAGTCATAGCTATCACATAAGAGTTTTCTAGTTTTGCTTTGCTTTTTTACTTCGGATGTGCCACACTGTTCCAAGCATTTTATGACTATTTCATTTAACCCTCACAACAACCCTGTAAGATAAGGACTATCAATTAATTATCTCCCTATTACAGATGAGGAAACTAAAGCATGGAGAAGTTAAATAAGTTTCCCAAGAACTAGAAAAGTGAAGGATCGAAGGCTCATATTCTTAAGCAACAAGACAATGAGAATCATACTATCTAATTCACAGGATTTTTATGAATACTAATTTAGATTACATATTTAAAAGTGAAGGGGATGGCTTTCACAGTCCTTAGTATTCAGCAGTCTAATAAACACAAGTTTCACTTTCTAGTATGAAAGACTATATTCTTTTTTTTTTAGTTTTTTTTTTTGTATTTATTTATTTTTTTACACGAACTCCCAAACATGAACCCCCCTCCCACCTCCCACCCCACATCATCCCTCCAGATCATCCCCATACACCAGCCCCAAGCATCCTGCATCCTGCATTGAACATAGACTGGCAATTCATTTCTTACATGATAGTATACATATTTCACTGCTATTCTCCCAAATCATCCCACCCTCTCCCTCTCCCTCTCCTTCTCCCTCAGAGTCCATATGTCCGCTCTACACATCTGTATCTCTTTTGCTGTCTTGCATACAGGGTCCTCATTACCATCTATGAAAGACTATATTCTGAACGTATTCCCCAGAATCCTGAATATAACAGTACATAGCCATAAAAGCTTAATAAATATTTATTAATAGGTTAGATATACTTTGGTGATTCACATTCTCGTTATTTCAAGGTTATCATTCTGTACATAATCGCAATATATTATTTCATAAATATGTATGTCAATTTTGCAGGAGACTACACTACATAGGAATCTATAGCACAACATATGCTGTCAGTTTTTTTTGGTTTTACTTAAATATAAACATTATAATCAGAAATCAACAGATATATATGTAAAGATCCCAACAAAGTCTTTGTATAGAAAGAAATTAAGGTTGGTGTATCTTAAATTTATTCTATTCTCGTAGCAGTATTTGTAACTGGTATTATATAACTGATCTATTTTATTCACTTAGGGAATCTAAGTAATTTAGAAAAAGAAAAAAAGATTCTAAACTGTGTAAGATTACAGAGAGAGGTTCAAGATGAATATTAAGAAAGATAAAGTGTTGTAACTTCTATTTTGTATCACCAATCTGGGTCACCAATTTCTACTGTTAATAAATGAAAACAATCTAAAAGCCCCGATTACCAGATGTCCAATTAGTATGAAATATTGAGCCTCACAGCAAAGTAAACTACTTATTCTTCAAAAAATCAGAAATAAAATTTTACCTGTATAGAGATTTTAAGGTGACTAAAAAATTAATGAAAAATAATAATCCTGCTACCAAAGAGAATACAAAACAAAAATTCTGTTACTACTTATCAGTTTTTGCCTTGTATACTGAAGGATTCTTAACTAGACTCAAAGTTACTTGATTTCTGAGGCTTACAACATGAAGGACAGAAATTTAAAAAACAAACAAACATTATTTAATCAAAATGTAGCTGCATGGAAACAATTAAAATTTCAAAAAGTAAATGAAGAATAATCACCACATCAAGTGAAATATATCCTTACCTTGGAGCACAAAATTTCCTTTAAAAATCTATTAAATTTCATAGAAAACTATGCAGAAAACTTACGGAAGCAAAACAATTGATTCTGAAATGTTTTGGGAAAAAAGTCAGGTGACAGCCAGGTTCAAAGTAAACATGGAATTCTTAATTACACATACGCTTGATATCACAAAGGTTTGTTCCCTTTTTTCCAATTGTTTTGTTGTTGTTCAGTCACTAAGTCATGTCCAACTCTTTGTGACCCCATGGACTGCAGCACACCGGGCCTCCCTGTCCTTCACCATCTCCCAGGGTTTGCACAAACTCATGTCCATTGAGTCGGTGATGCCATCCAACCATCTCATCCTCTGTCACCCCCTTCTCCTGCCCTCAATCTTTTCCAGCATCAGGGTCTTTTCCAATGAGTCAGCTCTTCGCATCAGGTAGCCAAAGTATTGGAGCTTCATCAGTCCTTCCAAAGAATACTCAAGGTTCTATGTTTAGTAATTCAATTATGATTTAGTTTCTCCCTGCTTCCTGTGTCCCCCTCCAATCTAGCCAAACTAATTTTAAAAATTCTCCACATTGTTTTTAATATATGTTTTCAAAAGAAGCAATATTCTCCACTAATCAAGAAATATGAATTATTCAAAAAATCTTCACTAAAGGATTAAAGACACTCCAAATGTGTATATGGATTAATAGGAAGACAATTAAAGAGCATGAAACGGATAGGGAAGAGAGAAAAGAAGGGAGAGGGAAAAAGAAGGGGGAAAAGCTTAGCCCCTCTTTCTTAAACATCTT
Source organism: Oreotragus oreotragus (assembly GCA_006410675.1). Lineage (NCBI taxonomy): Eukaryota > Metazoa > Chordata > Mammalia > Artiodactyla > Bovidae > Oreotragus > Oreotragus oreotragus. Next base: position 90,724 of record SJYX01014300.1, read on the forward strand.
TCTTAAACAAGTTAAGCATCGTTATCTGCCATTACTACCGGTCTTAGCATCTTCCTTTTTTTTTTTTTCATTTATTTCATATTTCCCTCAAAACTCAACCTCTACGCCCCTTCATGATAAAAACACTCAACAAGCTAAAACAGAAGGAAACCTCCTCGATCTGAAACAGCATCTATGAAAACCCCATAGCCAGTATCATACTTAATAGTGGAAGAAAGAATGCTTTCCTCCCAAGACCAGAAACAAGACAAGAGTATCTGCTCTTAACACTTCTTTTCAACAAAGGACTGAAGGGTTTAGCCAGGGCAGTTAAGCAAGAAAACAAAATAAAACGCATCCAGACTGGAACAGAAGTAAAACTTATTTACAGGTGACATGATCCTTGGTATACAGAAAACCAGAGGGAATCCATTTAAAAAACAACTATTAGAACTAATAATCAAGTTCAGCAAGGCTGCAAAATACAAGATCAACACACAATAGTCAATTGTATTTTCATATATTTGCACTGAGCAGCCCAAAAATGAAATAAAGAATTCATTTTACAACAGATCTGAAAGAATAAAATATTTAGCAATAATACAACAAATGAAGCTTAACACTTATACTCTGAAAACTAATGAACACTGTCAAAACAAATTAAAGATCTAAATAAAAGGAAAGATTTTTCATAAAGCATTTTCATAAACATAAAGACTTATTTAAAATTGTCAAGATAGCAATGCTCCCCAAATCGAGCTATAGACTTACACAATTCCTATCAAAATGCCAGCTGACTTCTTTGCAGAAATTGATAAGCTAATCCTAAAATTTATATGGAAATACAAGTAGACCAGTGTTTGCCCAGAATTAAGGACATGGGGAAATGAAAGATAACTCAAGGAATACAGGATTTATATTTCAGGTGACTACAATGTTCTATAAATTTTGGGATGGCTGCACAAATGTGAATATACTAAACACTACTGAGTTATATATTTTAAATGGGCTACTTCTATAAGTGAATTATATCTCAAAAAAAGCTGTTAACCAAAAAAATCCTCAACTTTGAATAGTCCCTGGCCCACCCACCAATCCATTTTGTTACTCTCTCTCAGAATGCCTGTGAAGAGTTTATATTGTAATAACTCCCACGTGTTCACTTACTGTATTGAAATAACTAAATGATATGCCTTACTTCACTTATTCATAAGCTATAAGCTTCACAACAGTCTCTTCTATTTCTTTCTTTTTAGAACCAAGTACAATAATGGGTGGGCTTCCCTGGTGGCTCAGTGATAAAGAACCTGCCTGCCAATGCAGGAGACGTGGGTTCGATCCCTGGGTAGAGAAGATCCCCCTGGCAACTCGCATCAGTATTCTTGCCTAGGAAATCCTGTGGACAGAGGAGTCTGGCAGGCTACAGGCCATGGGATTGCAAAAGAATCAGATACAACTTAGTGACTAAACAACAACATAATAATGGGTACAGAATAGGCCCTCAAATAGGGTTTCTAATTTTCAAACTGCAAAACATTAGAAATTAGCATATAGAAGTTAGTCAGACTTACTCTAAAATCTTCCTTTTGGGGAATTCAGAAATACATAAAACTCCCCAAATTCCTAATCAAGTTCTTCAGAATAAGATAAATAAAAGTGTACCTAGAGCAAGTTTTCACATTAGAACAATCCTAGACAATAAAAGAAAAAAATGCAATTCAATTAAAATTAAAGTTGTCCAGAAATAAAGTTAATTTAAAGGTTCAGTATTAGTGCAGGTGGTCAAAGAAAGTTGTAGTATTTTCATCATGAAACATGAGCACAAGTTAATAATTAAGTCTTTGTTGTTTACTTGATGATTTTGTTGCTCTTTCTGGGTTAAGGCTCACAAAATATTAATTACAATGACTTTAGAATTACAAAAACAGCAACAGAAAACATTAAAAAAAACAGTAAGGTCCATCTAAATGATATTTCTTTAAATTAATAATGATAATAATGCTCTATCCCAACAGAAAAAGAAAATTCAAAGAATATGTTTCCCACGAAACTACACTTCAGAAACTGAAATTCAAAGTTAACAGCTTTCAAAGTACAAAGAGAAATAACTCAAACAGCCAGAACCCAGTAGACCACAACGGCAATCAACAACTGGAGAGTACAGGAGAGACCCAATAAAGGTTATAAAATCTAACTGTAATGTTCTTTGTAAAATCTGTATCTTTAAATAGCTCCTGACATTTACTTGTCATTCAAACCCACCTTAGAAGAGAGGTCCTTCTCTCCTCCTCCTCCTTCTGTTGCTCTTAACCCTTCCCTTCTCTTCCCACTGCTCCTCAACCTCTTCACACAACTTTACTTTTTGAAGAAGGAAAGCAATTTTAAGTATTATAATTCAACTTTTAGACATAATTTCACAAATATATGCTACCACCTGAAATAACTTCATGAAATGCCCCAAGCTGTTCACCACCCAGGGACTACAATACCATCCCCGTTGCATTCAAGTAGGGCTCTGTGACAAATTATTACCAATGAAATGTGGACAGATGTTTGTCTTTGGGGGTTCTTAAATGTCCTGTAGGTTACAGGCAGGGCTCCAAGGCTCCAGGGAACAGTGGAGACCTAAGACGTAAGGCTTCTATGTCCCTCAATTACCACGTGGAGAAAAGCCACAAGCCTGCTAACAAGGAGCACCTGCACTAGTCTGTTAATGTGAGCAAAATACAAACTTACATGTGTTAAGCCACTGAAATTTTGGAATGTATTTATTACCCTAATTAGCATTACCCAAAGTAAAATATGCATGAATCTTAAATATTTCAATTCCCCCTAATTAAAAACATTTATAAGGGCTATTTTGGAAAGATTATCTAAAAGCCCAACTAAGTAACATTAAATTTTAAAACCGTAACAATTTTCCACCTTAATTTTCTTGTAAAGTAACTACTATAAATGACAGCAAGAAGAGTCCCACTGTAAATAATAAAGTTCACTGTTCACTTATCTTAATATATTATTTCATTAAGACTTATTTTCATGATTATTATAGAAAAATGTCTTCCTTGATTCTCCCAATTAAAAAATTACAAATTATTTTATTATAGTAATATTCATGTCTAATAATAATTCAAAATGTCTAATGAAAATTATCAAATTTTGCCTGAGTTAAGGGCAAAATTCATTTTCATTTTATTGTTTTTAAAGTGTTAAAAATTATCCGTAATTTTAAATAATTTTTCCTTTAAATATGATTCTGTCCACTGTAAATGCACACACACCCACAACATATATACTTTAACAAAACCATGACATTTTTCATTCTAATAAAGTTTTCCCCCCTATCCTTCACAAATAGACTTCACAAATGTGTTAACATTTTAATGCTTTACTTGGGTTTTTTTTAAGCTTAACATTGCTGATATAAATAATAATGATACAAGGCCTAAAGAAACCTGGTGTTAGTAAACAGAGATATTACAAATTTAAACTAATGAACCTCCTCCTACATCATCTTCACCCTGACTTCAGCAAATAAGAAGGAAAAAACTAATCTCTCTGTTGCCTTTACCTTAAACTTCATATCACTATTTTTTTCCACCACAATACAATTAAAATTAAATGAACAACACATTTACCACTCCTCACAGAATTTTAAAAAATGGAAAATTACTGAAAGCTGATTTTTGATAGAAGATTTTTGAAATTACTGATAGAAAATTTTTGCTTCCATTTAAGGAAATATTCCAAAAGTTTTTGGTGTTGAACTGAAACAATTGCATGGGAATTGTGTGGCACTTACATTTATAAATAAACTCTAGGCCCTTGATCCTTTTTCACACTTGACTGTGTCTTAATATATATGTGCTGTATATAGCTTAAAATTTTTTTCCAGGACTACACAGCAAGAACTCAAAAAAAGAGTAAATGAAACTGAAAGATGCCCTATTCAAAAATATGAAAACAAATCAAGTATGACCAGATAGTCTCTATAAATTAGGACACTAGGCTATTTTGCTGACAGTCTTCGTTCTAAGAAAAAGACTTCTAACATACAATATTTAACGTTGTTTTGATATATTATTCAATACTTTTAGTATATCAAAGGTATATCTGAAATATTCTATTGTCTTGATTTTTAACATATGGTGACTTAATATTGCTCTCAGTAATCCAATGAGAATTTGTACTTACACACGTTTCTCAGTGCCCACAGTCAGGGCTGCAGGAGGGGGAAAAAAAAAACTAATATTTAACTAAGCAGCTACTATGTCCCAAAGATTTTTTTTTTTTTCNCTTAATATTGCTCTCAGTAATCCAATGAGAATTTGTACTTACACACGTTTCTCAGTGCCCACAGTCAGGGCTGCAGGAGGGGGAAAAAAAAAACTAATATTTAACTAAGCAGCTACTATGTCCCAAAGATTTTTTTTTTTTTTCAATTTATCCTCAGGATCTTACTATAAATGTCTTATCTCCTTGTTACTGATGAAGAAAACAGACTTAAGAGACATTGGGTACCGTGCCTAAAGTGAAAGAACTAAGAGAAATGGCACAGCCAGAGTTCTGAGGTCCGTAGAACAAGTCCTCTGCCCACTAAACTACGTGTGTTGGTTTTCCAGTAGTGGTCACAGAAAACAGCTCGCCACCCTTCGTCCTCTTCCCCGTGACACTTCCCCACGAACAGCAGGAAACATTTCTTTGTGAGACCAGGTTCAGAAAGGAGCAACCTCTGGACATGACACAGAGTGTGGCCGGCAAGGATCGAATCTGTATAAAGATTTCATCCATTGAGCTTTCAGCTAGATGAGCTAACTAGACGCAATTAGAGAGTGAGAAAGATAAAGTAAACAGCAAACAAGCATCCAAACACCACTGATACTTGGTTCTGAGATGCAGCGTACGCCTACGGGCAGCAGATCTACCTTTACAGCTGCGTTCTGCTTAAACTACTCTCAAAATAGCTTTCTAAGAGCACACGCTTAGAGCAGACAAAAGAGGAGGCTTGCTCTAGGTTTTGGAGACTGTGAGGGAAAACCTGTTCGTACTCAATACGTGACTATCTTGATTGATAATTAAGGGAACTAGAGCCAGTAAGGCAGCATCCCCTGAAATACAGTCCTGAGCCTCCCCTGTGTACCAAACTCCCTCAACACAATGCATCTCCCAACAGCCTAAGCTCGAGAGTTGGCCGTGCTGAGGAGGATGACAGCTCCAGTAACTTCCTCTTCCTCACCAACCTCCTCAGCTCGGCGCGTACACGCCTTTCCCCCTAGGAGGCAGGATAAAACAATTTCAAACGCACAGAATCCATCCAATCCTACCACCACCACAGGACAGGGAAGCCAGCTTCCATTTCTTCCCCCCGCCCCTNAATTTTGTTTTTGTGAGTCAGCTTTAGCTTTTACCACGAGCAGTCCAAAAACAAACCAGCTCTAGAGGCAAAATACTGCTCTTACAGAGTTTTGCATAATCTCTTTCCCAATGCATGCTCTGGGCTTGCGCACTTAGTGTCAAGGGTATATTAGCAGTGTTCAGGATTCCCCACGCACCCACCCACCCACAGGGGCGGTGTTTAACACACTAAATACGTGGTGTTGGTTGCATCTTGGGCCCTATTATTGAATGGAAAATGTCTTCATCTCTTGGGGTAAAAGTTGCTATAAAAATGCAAATCATCATTTAGCCACAACGGAGCAGTTATTGAAAGTCCACCAAAAGAAGAATTGCACTGTTTTCAGCTTTGTCACCAGGAAGTGTGAGTGAGTAATTAGAGAAGCCCCTTAAGGCGTAGAAGACCGCAGGCTACTTTGTTTTCCATCTGCGTTGTTTCCATTTCCCTGCCTAGCAACATCACCCCCAAACCAGCTTCTGTAATGGGTCTGAAAACGTAAAAGAAGTTCCACTCACTCCTAACGATCTTGATTCTAAGGCTTTGTAATGGACAAAGCCAAACAAGTCACTTCAGGAGCCCAGAATGGTAAACCCGCCTCAGTGGCATCTTGCCACAGCATTCCTCCTTGGCATAGAAACATTTACCCCAAGGAGAAATACTACCAAATGGTGAAGAAAAGAGGAAAATAAACACCTGAAAAACATAAATCAGATGATGGGATAGTCTCACAGATTTAAACTTTTTCAAATACCTGTAAATATATATTCAATAGATTCCCAGGTAGTCATTCACATACAGTAAACATCTCTGGAGGGTGTGTTATATTCCAGACATTTTATTTCTCATCAGAGATACAAAAATAAACATATATGGTCCCTGTTCTTAAGTAGCTTACAGCCCTTGTAGGGGAAGCCAACCCATAAACAGGAAACAGAACACACCAGAAAGGAAAGTGTGAAAGGTAACAAAAAATTAATAGTCACAATGAGGCCCAGGAGGATAAAGCTGATGGCACTAGCAGTTTCACTGGAGCCATGTGATACCTGCCAGTCTCACAGGGCGGACTGTCAGGAGTGACTGGAGTGAGGAAGGAGGAGAGAACCTCTGTGGATGGTAAAGAAGCACTGATAAATGTTTGGATTTGCTGGTCTGGAAGTTCAGATTTACATAGGTCATGTTCATTGTTGGCCTTTAAATTTAAATACTAAATGCATCACCATCCACTGAGTAATTAGAATTGTGATAGAGTTAAGAATAGTGAATTTTATTATTTAAAAAAGGCAATTGAATGCAAGTTAAGCTTAAATAATCTCTACTGTCAGGGCTGTTCTCTACACCGTGGAAAATAGATTGGCTCGCCCTAAAAAACAGGAAAGCCATATTTTCATATATTAATGAGTATAACCATATTGTCAAAAAAATAGGTTGTTTTTCTCATTTGCAAGAAGATTGAAGTTAAAGGAATAGTAATTTTTTCAGATAGCTGGCCCTGTATAAAATCTGCGAAATCTTAATCTTCACTGATATTTTTTAAATTCCCTCATAAGTCTCCAAAAGACATTCCAATAACAGAAGAGTAGTACCTAAGCCATTTTTAAAAAGCAGTTTTATAGTAGTTCAACGTTAACAAAAGAATAATAACCTGATTTTGATAGCTAATTTCATGAGAATTTTCCATGTTTGACAGATGTTGCAATTTTTCAATGAAGATTTAAAAGAAGAGAGAAAGAGAACACAAGTCTATGAAAGAGAAAGTATAGAAAAAAGTAGAGATTTTGAAAACTGAGTTTTTAGGGAACTGAAAAAGAAGGAGGCATATATTGAAAAAAAATTTTTAATAACACAATAAGAAAATATTTCTTTAAATAAGTGATTTATTCAAGTAAAAATCTTCTGGGTTAATTAAGGCCTTTTTGACCAAAATGTTTTAATAGTAGAACTGTGTAGGGTACAACTTGTTCTGAAAACACTTATGTTTATTTGCATTATAACAGAATTGGTTCATTACTTTTCAAAAAAAAAAAAGTGTTCTAGTGACCACCTGCATCTTTTCCAAATTAGCAATTAATATTTTATCTGAGTAAGTCTGATCTCTCCATGTTTTTTCTGTTGGTAGCATGGGTAGCCAGATCTATAAAATCCGTTATAACGATATTCCTTTGTTTTCTGAAATTTTGTTGAACAGCTTGCTCAAAAGGCAAAGATTTAAATTTTAGCTTAAGAATGTTATTACTACTTTATAAAGAATCAAATATTGTTTTATTGATATTAGTACACATTTCTATACTAATAGCTGTAAAACTTTTCAAGTATTACATTTAAATTATTTAGTAAACTATAATTAATAAAATAATTAAATATAATTTACCTGATATTCATTAGTACAACATTTAAATAGGTATTAATCAAGGTGATCTTAAATTTTTAATTCCCAAACCTCCTGACAGGGCCTCCAAACTATATTCCAGTGACATATTCTATCTTTTATTGAACTATATTCCTCTGCATCTTCCCATCTTTACTCATCTTATTCGTCTTCCTCCCTCCCCTTTTATCCCCATGTCTAATATTTTTTGAGATGCCATATACCATGGATATGTTCATCTAAGAAAAAAATGGCTTCATTCATTGCCTCCACACGTCTTCTAGTCCATCAACTCTCTCTTTTCATCAACCTCCTATTTGTTCCTTTCTCTAGTATGATTTGGAGAAGGCACTGGCAACCCACTCCAGTACTCTTGCCTGGAAAATCCCAGGGATGGAGGAGCCTGTTGGGCTGCAGTCCATGGGGTCACTAAAAGTCGGACACGACTGAGTGACATCACTAGTATGATTATGGACGACACCGAGGACCATTCCACTCTCTTGGTCAAAGATAAACATTTTCCACCATTTTTAATAATGCGCTTGCTGTATGATACGCTGTGTGCTCGGTTGTGTCCAACTCTTTGCAACCCTTTGGACTGTGGCTCACCAGGATCCTCTTCCATGGGATTTTCAGGCAAGAATACTGGAATGGGTTGCCATTTCCTCCTCCAGGGGAATCTTCCTGACCCAGGGATCGAACCCACACCTCCTGTGTTTCCTGCATTGCAGGCAGATTCTTTACCTGCTAAGCCATCAGGGAAGCCTCATATGATATGCTGCTGCTGCTGCTGCTAAGTTTCTTCAGTCATGTCCGACTCCGTGCGACCCCATAGACTGCAGCCCAACTGGCTCCCCCGTCCCTGGGATTCTCCAGGCAAGAACCCTGGAGTGGGTTACCATTTCCTTCTCCAATGCATGAAAGTGAAAAGTAAAAGTGAAGTTGCTCAGTCGTGTCCGACTAGTAGCGACCCCATGGACTGCAGCTTACCAGGCTCCTCTGTCCATGGGATTTTCCAGGCAAGAGTACTGGAGTGGGGTGCCATTGCCTTCTCCAACATGATATGCTAGTCCTAGATAAAATAATGAAGTAGACCCCATTCATTTTGATGTCCTCCTGCCTCTTCTTTCTATACTCCAAGGATCGAGTCTCAAGTCCCTTGAACCCCGAGTATTCAGAATCCCCTCTCCAACCCCATCAGCAGCAGCATCATTCTTTCTAGTATTTCCCTACAGTCTAGAAATGTTCTGGAATGTAAGTTCCATGACCACCACCAATAAATATCCAGTGCTTCAATTTTTTAAGTATTTGGAGGTAACTGGTGTGCTATTCAATCAATAAAATCAATTATTTTGATGTTGTACTTCAATGATCTTCATGGAATCTTCAGAAATATGCTTCAGAAACCTCTTAGGGCATGCAGAGGGCAACAGATAGGTGGGATCACACTAGAAAGCCTCTGTTTTACATATAGACCATCTATTTGACTGCTTCTGAATTTTCCTTTTTCTGTGAACCATGCTCCTTCCCTTTGGAGAAACTATTCCTCGTACTACAAACAGATGATTCTAGTGACAGTTGCATCTCAAGAGAGTCCCCCAACTTCCTGACTACAAGCATACTTATTAAGTCACTTCAGTCTTGTCCACCTCTTTGCGACTCTATGGACTGTAGCCCTCTGGGCTTTCTGCCCATGGGATTCTCCAGACAAGAATAGTGGAGTGGGATGCCATGCCCTTCTGGGCATATGACTCAAGTCAAAGCAAGCAGAGTTCTTCCTAAGAATGTTTTCAGGCAGAACTAAAGGAAGAAGAACTAGTCCACCATCATAGTAATCTGAGACGAGAAGGCAGGAAAGAATAAGGAAGTTTTGAGAGTGGCCAATGGCTACCCTCTGCTTTGTGTAGAATGAATCCATCACACAGAGACGAGAAGTGTGGAGAGAAAGTCCCGGTGGTACACCAGTGTCAGGCTCCAGTCAGCCTGGAGATCCAACTACTCATAGTGCAGGTATATTAACTAGTAAATTCTCTTTTATGTCTGAACTAACTTGACTTAGACCTCTGCAGCCAAACATCCTGACCAATATGTTGTGTTTATGCATGAAAGGTCTTTCAAAGAAGGTTAAATTTTGCTAAATAAATTTGAAAATTACTGATCTAAACTACAACAGGACAGTTTTATTGGTTGAATCATAGTTTACCAAACGTTGAAGGTCACCTGGTCTTACTTCCTCATTTTCTACATGAGGAACCTAAAGCAAAGTGACTTGCTGAATATCACCCAGGCAGTCAATGGCGAGTCAGTTTTAGAAACTGATTTCTAGATACCTAGTTCAGCTACTCTCTTCGTTCTTCTACCCTGTCATTTGTTTAATTCTCCCCAGTGGTATTTTTAAGAGGTGGTTACATAGAGATACAACCATAACTTAAAAATATAAATCACAACAATGTCAATTTAAGACACTGCTTAGTGAGAAGATATTTGGTGGCATGTGACCATAACAGACCCCTTTTTCCTCTTTGAGACTTCCATATATTTTTTTTTTCCATATATTTTTTAAATTGGACTCAAACACACTCTTTGAGTCTTTAATAGCCATGTCTCCAAGTTTTAACTACCATCTTTATGCTTATAACACCCAAATCTACGACTCCAATTTAGAGTTCTCACCAGACATTCACATCTATATTGTCAATTTCCTCCTGGGTATTTCCATTCGGACAGTCTGCATATTTCAAGATGAGTATGTTTAAAACAGACCTTGTTGTCTTTCCTCCAAAATCTATTCCTGACCTTTCTCATTAAAATGGTACCACCATGCTAATGATTCTGTAACCATATGAATGGCCACCCAATTCATCCTAGGAATCATTTTTAACTTTTCTTCCCATAATCAGCATCTACCAGTTGACATACTAAATATTTGTATTACTCTAGTCCCTCCATCTCAATGTACCATAATGTGGTATTGCCTAAAGCCTGAGTTTTTTGCATTTTGTCCATTAATGTACCCCTTGTTAATCAGGCTTTGCAGGTGGTATAGTGTAAAGCGGGCTTCCCTGGTGGCTCAGAGGTTACAGTGCCTCCCTCCAATGCGGGAGACCCGGGTTCGATCCCTGGGTCGGGAAGATCCCCTGGAGAAGGAAATGGTAACCCACTCCAGGATTCTTGCCTGGAAAATCCCATGGACGGAGAAGCCTGGTAGGCTACAGACCATGGGGTCGCAAAGAGTCGGACACAACTGAGCAACCTCACTTCACTTCACAGTGTAAAGCATCCACCTGCCAATGCAGGAGATGTATATTCGATCCCTGGCTCGGAAAGATGCCCTGGAGAAGGGAATGGCTACCCACTCCAGTATTCTTGCCTGGAGAATCCCATGGACAGAGTAACCTGGCAGGCTACAGTCCATGGGGATCACAAAGACTCAGACACAATTGAGACACAACTAAACATGAGCACAAGCACAACATCTTCTTAGAATATATTTTATTCGTATTACTCTGCTCTTTAAAATCTTTCAGTGACTTCTCCATAATTTGTAAACTAAAACCTAATTTCACAAACATAACTATTCCTTAATGATCTCTTACTTACTATCACCATCTCTGTCACTCCTGACCTTTAGTGAACTATTGCTGTTTCTGAAACAGGACATGCTCTCTTAGGTATTTTTGCTGATGATATTCCTTCAGCATGGTGTGCTCTTTCCTATTTTGTCCTCCTCTTGAAATCATCCTTCACGATTTAACTCAAGCATCACTTCCTTTGTAAAACCACCTCTGGAGGCCCTAATGAGTATTTTCTTAGCACACTGTGCTCACCTCTACTATGGTAAGTATGATTAAATTAACTAATTTAGTTAATTAAGTAATTTTCTAATTACTTAATTGTTTTAGTAATTGTTTAATTATTAATTATTAATATTATTAATTATTTTATTTTATTATATAAATAAAATTTATATTATTTATAATATAAATTTATATAATAAAATAAAATTTATTTTATTATATAAATAATAATTATTTTATTATTAATTATTTAATTATTTTAGTAATTAAGTAATTTTCTTCTACATCAAAACTAATTTTTTTTTTTTTTTTTTTTTTTTTTTTTACTATACTGCTAGATATTTTATTTGGTGTTGGATCTCTCTAAAGAGATAAATTTTGGTATTTTTGATACATTTGTGTATCAGTGGTAAGCAAGATTTATAAAATTAACAGAGAAACAACCAATATTTTCCATTTCCTGGCATATTTTACTGACTTTTTATCTAAAATGATTGAAAAGGTCATTTATTAAATGGTCTGTGGTCATTGCCTGATCTGATTGCAATTCTTTAACTTTTTATTTATGCCATTATTATTGATACATTTTGTTCTGTATTCAATTTTGGTCCTTGTATGTTTTCCTAGAAAATCACCAGTTTAATAAAATCTTAAAATGTATAATAATAGCATAAAATGGGCTTTTGGAGATGCTGGATTCAGGAATTGATAAGAGATGTGCCAAGAAATAAGATTCCCAAGTGGCTCAGTGGTAAAGAATCTGCTTGCAGTGCAGAAGTCCTGGGTTCGATCCCTGGGTTGGGAAGATCCCCTGGGGGAGGACATGAAAATCTACTCTAGTATTCTTGCTGGGAGAATCCCCATGGACAGAGGAGCCTGGCACACTACAGTCCATAGGGTCTCAAAAGAGTTAGACATGGCTGAGCATGCATGCATGCATGCATTTGCCAAAAAATGTGCCAAGAAAGAAATATTCCTTAATAAAATAAATTTGTACAGTGTAACAGGGAAATTAGAAATCAGCAGTATGCCATAACTCATCTGATCTTCTAAAAATTCCTAGTCAAAATATCTCCTTATTTTTGTTTAGTTTGAAATTTCCCAAACATACTTGAACATAGGTACTTCTACCATCACACAAAAACATAACTATAAATATACTATAAATCAAGGCTTTGTGGGACAGTGGTTTGGAAGCACTAGCATACAGTAAATATAAAAGCTGATCTCCCATACTCATTTATCTATTTACCGTATTGCTTTTGGAATTGTATGACTACATAATGAACAGGTATCACAAAATATGTACCAATATAAATGTGAATAAAGCTAGGGAAAGTTTTTATTTCTCTACTTCCATTTGTGGTTCCTTTTCTAGAATGCTGAATTGAATGATTATTAACATATTTTTCCTTAATTATTAAGTAATAAGCATATATGATTAGCTCTTAAGTGTAGATTTTACTACATAATTTGTGCTTTTTATTAGCAATTTGTTCAAATTCTGTGTTTTTGCTTCTCCTTTGAAACAATAATTGTTTGAGACTTTCTTTTTTTAATCTGATGGTGAATTAATGTTTCTTATTTAAACTTTTTTCATTAATACCTAGTTTGTTACAGTAATTTGATATTACTGTATTTGTAATTTGATAATTATTTGATATTATTATATTTAAGAGCTGATTAAAATATTCATCAAGCATGTGCTGTGCTCAGTTGCTTAGTCATGTCCAACTCTGTGACCCCATGGAGTCCACCAGACTCCTCTGACAATGAAACTCTCCAGGCAAGAGTGCTGGAGTGGGTTGTCATTTCCTTTTCCAGGGGATCTTCCCAACCCAGAGACTGAACCTGCATTTCCTGTGTCTCCTACATTGATAGTGGATTCTTTACCACTGAGCCATCTCAGAAGCACCTTTATTAAGCGTAGCCTGGTTTATTATAAAGTATGTAAGTATTTGCAAAAGCATATATTCTTCCCTTGTAAGGTTAAATATTTAATTTGAATCAATCTATATTAATAATTTATTCATTACACAATAATATTACTAAATTCATTCCAAAAATACATGAAAATGTCACAATTGTGATTGTTCCAGGTAAATACATGAAAGAAGAGAACTGTGAAAGAATCAAAGATATTTGCAAAGTAACATTAATCTTAATTATGATCACATTATTGTAAACTCCCAGCAATGTATCTCTTTTGCCTAATTGGTCTGCCCATGTTTTGAATGATACTTTGAACAGTGCAACTACCATCACTTTTCTTTCAATTTTTACTGAGTTTAATATAAGTGTTTGCTTTAAATTGAGTCATTCATTCATTCACCATTTATTTACTGACTACCCATCATATTCCAGGCATTTTTCTTCATACTATGGATTTTTGTTGTTGTTGTTTAGTTGCTAAGTCATATTCAGCTCTTTTGCAACTCCCTCGACTGTAGCCCCCCAAGCTCCTCTGTCCATGGGATTTCCCAGGCAAGAATACTGAAGTGGGTTGCCTTTTCCACTGTGGATATCATAGTTCACTAAAAAGACAAATCCAAAAATTCCTGCTCTTACTGAACTCATTTTCTTATCTCATGGTACCATTTTTGTTGCTTTAATATTTGACACTAAAGATAAGGAAAGGTCTGTATTAATTTTGGCTTGCCCTTTTTATCTGTATACCTACTCATTGTAAGTTGTCAACTTTTAATATTTGTACCTCTGTTTCCTCAAGTTTATACCTGCCTAGTAAATTTTTACCTATACTTTACTTTTTTTTTTAACTTCTTTCTCCCAGTTCTTTGTTGATTTTCTCTTTTATACAGAATATATCATTCTTTTATATTCTAGACTTTGTTCTATTTTAACTTTTTATTCTGTAAAGTCACTGTCTATTGGTACACAGCCTCAAGTAGGCAGGTTTCTAGTCTCTCAGGAGAGAGTGGTGTGAAATGTATCCAATGTTCTTACTTCCCTGGAATTTACCTTCATGTGGGAAGAGGCAGATCATATTCTAGATATTATTAAACTCTATAGAGATAATAAAGCAGTCAAATGAGATAAAGGGGATATGAGATATTCTAAATAAGCGCTGTCTCTTATACACATCTTCTCTCTAAAGAGATAAATTTTGGTATTTTTGATACATTTGTGTATCAGTGGTAAGCAAGATTTATAAAATTAACAGAGAAACAACCAATATTTTCCATTTCCTGGCATATTTTACTGACTTTTTATCTAAAATGATTGAAAAGGTCATTTATTAAATGGTCTGTGGTCATTGCCTGATCTGATTGCAATTCTTTAACTTTTTATTTATGCCATTATTATTGATACATTTTGTTCTGTATTCAATTTTGGTCCTTGTATGTTTTCCTAGAAAATCACCAGTTTAATAAAATCTTAAAATGTATAATAATAGCATAAAATGGGCTTTTGGAGATGCTGGATTCAGGAATTGATAAGAGATGTGCCAAGAAATAAGATTCCCAAGTGGCTCAGTGGTAAAGAATCTGCTTGCAGTGCAGAAGTCCTGGGTTCGATCCCTGGGTTGGGAAGATCCCCTGGGGGAGGACATGAAAATCTACTCTAGTATTCTTGCTGGGAGAATCCCCATGGACAGAGGAGCCTGGCACACTACAGTCCATAGGGTCTCAAAAGAGTTAGACATGGCTGAGCATGCATGCATGCATGCATTTGCCAAAAAATGTGCCAAGAAAGAAATATTCCTTAATAAAATAAATTTGTACAGTGTAACAGGGAAATTAGAAATCAGCAGTATGCCATAACTCATCTGATCTTCTAAAAATTCCTAGTCAAAATATCTCCTTATTTTTGTTTAGTTTGAAATTTCCCAAACATACTTGAACATAGGTACTTCTACCATCACACAAAAACATAACTATAAATATACTATAAATCAAGGCTTTGTGGGACAGTGGTTTGGAAGCACTAGCATACAGTAAATATAAAAGCTGATCTCCCATACTCATTTATCTATTTACCGTATTGCTTTTGGAATTGTATGACTACATAATGAACAGGTATCACAAAATATGTACCAATATAAATGTGAATAAAGCTAGGGAAAGTTTTTATTTCTCTACTTCCATTTGTGGTTCCTTTTCTAGAATGCTGAATTGAATGATTATTAACATATTTTTCCTTAATTATTAAGTAATAAGCATATATGATTAGCTCTTAAGTGTAGATTTTACTACATAATTTGTGCTTTTTATTAGCAATTTGTTCAAATTCTGTGTTTTTGCTTCTCCTTTGAAACAATAATTGTTTGAGACTTTCTTTTTTTAATCTGATGGTGAATTAATGTTTCTTATTTAAACTTTTTTCATTAATACCTAGTTTGTTACAGTAATTTGATATTACTGTATTTGTAATTTGATAATTATTTGATATTATTATATTTAAGAGCTGATTAAAATATTCATCAAGCATGTGCTGTGCTCAGTTGCTTAGTCATGTCCAACTCTGTGACCCCATGGAGTCCACCAGACTCCTCTGACAATGAAACTCTCCAGGCAAGAGTGCTGGAGTGGGTTGTCATTTCCTTTTCCAGGGGATCTTCCCAACCCAGAGACTGAACCTGCATTTCCTGTGTCTCCTACATTGATAGTGGATTCTTTACCACTGAGCCATCTCAGAAGCACCTTTATTAAGCGTAGCCTGGTTTATTATAAAGTATGTAAGTATTTGCAAAAGCATATATTCTTCCCTTGTAAGGTTAAATATTTAATTTGAATCAATCTATATTAATAATTTATTCATTACACAATAATATTACTAAATTCATTCCAAAAATACATGAAAATGTCACAATTGTGATTGTTCCAGGTAAATACATGAAAGAAGAGAACTGTGAAAGAATCAAAGATATTTGCAAAGTAACATTAATCTTAATTATGATCACATTATTGTAAACTCCCAGCAATGTATCTCTTTTGCCTAATTGGTCTGCCCATGTTTTGAATGATACTTTGAACAGTGCAACTACCATCACTTTTCTTTCAATTTTTACTGAGTTTAATATAAGTGTTTGCTTTAAATTGAGTCATTCATTCATTCACCATTTATTTACTGACTACCCATCATATTCCAGGCATTTTTCTTCATACTATGGATTTTTGTTGTTGTTGTTTAGTTGCTAAGTCATATTCAGCTCTTTTGCAACTCCCTCGACTGTAGCCCCCCAAGCTCCTCTGTCCATGGGATTTCCCAGGCAAGAATACTGAAGTGGGTTGCCTTTTCCACTGTGGATATCATAGTTCACTAAAAAGACAAATCCAAAAATTCCTGCTCTTACTGAACTCATTTTCTTATCTCATGGTACCATTTTTGTTGCTTTAATATTTGACACTAAAGATAAGGAAAGGTCTGTATTAATTTTGGCTTGCCCTTTTTATCTGTATACCTACTCATTGTAAGTTGTCAACTTTTAATATTTGTACCTCTGTTTCCTCAAGTTTATACCTGCCTAGTAAATTTTTACCTATACTTTACTTTTTTTTTTAACTTCTTTCTCCCAGTTCTTTGTTGATTTTCTCTTTTATACAGAATATATCATTCTTTTATATTCTAGACTTTGTTCTATTTTAACTTTTTATTCTGTAAAGTCACTGTCTATTGGTACACAGCCTCAAGTAGGCAGGTTTCTAGTCTCTCAGGAGAGAGTGGTGTGAAATGTATCCAATGTTCTTACTTCCCTGGAATTTACCTTCATGTGGGAAGAGGCAGATCATATTCTAGATATTATTAAACTCTATAGAGATAATAAAGCAGTCAAATGAGATAAAGGGGATATGAGATATTCTAAATAAGCGACCAGGGAAGGTTTCTCTGAGCAATTGCTTCTTTCTGAATGAATATCCAGCCACTCAAGAGATTTAAGAGAATAGTGTTGTAGGAAGAGGAAAGAGCAGGTACATAAGATTCACTGAAAGAAAGCCACTGTAGACAAACTGCATGGAGCAGGTGGGACTGAGGTTAGAAGATGTGTGCCAAATACTCGAGGCCTTTGGGTTTGCAGAGTAAGTATGTAGGAGAATGTTCAAGGCTGTTTTGTTTTCAGATGTGACCTCAAATCTGAGAACAATCAGCTCGAGGTAACCTGTCATTTTAGATATAGAACTGTCAGAAAGAACATGCAAGAGAGGTGTCCAAATTGGTTCTGCCACTGTTAATAAATCTCCCACCACAAATTATGTGAACAAGAGCTAAGCATTCTTTAGAGAAGACAGTTACTCTGAGGAGGATAAGGAATTCTATGGAGTCTTCCTTTCTTCTGTAGCCACAGATGGTCATTCCCTCCCACTAAGAATGAAAGCTTCCAAGAGCACGTTCGGAAAGACTGACACGTGTCCTGGAATTGGAAAGGCACTGAACTGATGCCCCGTGTCATGCCTGGAAAAATGTCTAAAGGCCAGAGTGGGCTGGAGGAGCCTGGAGAGACAGGTGAGGGGGCCATGCGGGAGCACAGAAGTTCAGAGTTTGGCTATGAGTTTTCCCGTGGAAACTTCCGAGAAAGGAAGTTAGATGAAAGTCCTCCCAGACGGGGAACAACCCCAGTGATCGGATCCCTGTAGGGAGGTCCTCCTGAGCGCAGGACGGTGGGAAGGCCAAAACCGGTCCATGGAGGCAGCACTGCACAGATCAGGATGCTGTGGGGGCCGAGGGGTGGGGGGCGTGCAGTGATAGGATCTCCAAGTGCCTGCAGAAGCACCTCACAAGCAGAAAAAGCAAATAGAGCCAGATTTACATATCCAACATGAGCACGGTTCCAGGTTGCTGGACTAGAGTAGCAGATGCCACACAAAGTTTGAGTCCTGGGAACTTCCCGCTCCTGCTGAGGGCTGGCTTAGCTGGAGGAGGAGGGAGCCACACTTGGCAAAACATCCCGTTTCCACTTGGTGGATTGAGAAGAAAAGAAGTGAGGGGAGAAGAAAAGCTTTGAAAGGAAAGAGGAAATCAGCTTTTGCTTTATATCAAAACAGACTCTCTAAATTAGAAAATGAGGCTTTTTGTCACTATTGGAGAGTAACTGAAAAATCTATGAACTCTAGGTGGTATTTGGGAGCAGGAGTATGAAAAAGTCTATTTCAATCATTGCATTCCTACAGTTTTATTTTTTCAATAAACTGGCAAGACAGTAATAGACTTACCTATATTTTAAAATCTCAATCTATTATTTTCATAAGTGACAGGGCTAGTCCTTCTGCTTATATTTAATTTCTGCTTTGTTATCTGGAAAATGCATTATATTTATATTTTTAAATTTATTTACATTCCTACAAAGAACAATGTTTAATGTTTGCATTAATTTTAGCCACAGGAATTAATTTTTAAACTGAATCCGTTGCTTCTGTGTCTCAACTGAAACCTTTTAAAATCACAATCTCTTTGTTCTTCCTTCCATCATGTCATTTATCTTTCGTCAATTGAAGTATCTCTTTGATTAATTTTTTACAGAAAGTATATTGGCCTCTTAATGTCTGGGAATGACTTGGCTTTATCATTGAAAAAGAATGACAGTTTGGTTGAATAAATATTTTCGAAAGTGCAGTCTTTTTACTTTAAAATTTTTCTTTTTTTTCTTCAGTTCAGTTCAGACATTCAGGAGTGTCTGACTCTTTGCAACTCCATGAATTGCAGCATGCCAGGCCTCCCTATCCATCACTAACTCCCAGAGTTCACCCAAACTCATGTCCATCAAGTCGGTGATGCCATCCAGCCATCTCATACTCTGTCGTACCCTTCTGCTCCTGCCCCCCATCCCTCCCAGCATCAGAGTCCTTTCCAATGAGTCAACTCTTCGCATGAGGTGGCCAAAGTACTGGAGTTTCAGCTTTAGCATCAGTCCTTCCAAAGAGCACCCAGGACCAATAGAATGGACTGGTTGGATCTCCTTGCAGTCCAAGGGACTCTCAAGAGTCTTCTCCAACACCACAGTTCAAAAGCATCAGTTACTTGGCATTCAGCTTTCTTCACAGTCCAACTCTCACATCCATACATGACCACAGGAAAAACCATAGCTTTGACTAGAAGGACCTTTGTTGGCAAAGTAATGCCTCTGCTTTTCAATATGCTATCTAGGTTTGTCATAACTTACCTTCCAAGGAGTAAGCATCTTTTAATTTCATGGCTGCAATCACCATCTGCAGGGATTTTGGAGCCCCAAAAAATAAAGTCTGACACTGTTTCCCCATCTATTTCCCATGAAGTAATGGGACCAGATGCCATGATCTGTGTTTTCTGAATGTTGAGCTTTAAGCCAACATTTTCACTCTCCACTTTAAATTTCATCAAGAGACTTCTTAGTTCCTCCTCACTTTCTCCCATAAAGGTGGTGTCATCTGCATATCTGAGGTTATTGATATTTCTCCTGGCAATCTTGATTCCACCTTGTGTTTCTTCCAGCTCAGCATTTTTCATGATGTACTCTCCATAGACTGTCTCTTATACACATCTAGATGTGTATAAGAGACAGGTGTACACCATGTTGATATATGACTGAATGACTGACTGAATGACTGGATGGATAAGTTGGGTGGACAAAAAAATACTAAAATTCTAGTAACTTCCTATGTAGGAAACAAAAATCTCTTCCTTGTAATGACAAAAATTCATGTACCAGTATGCTAGTTGGCCAAATGGGAGATTTAGGAGCAGTAATCTTCCAGAAAAATACTGGATCAAGGCTTATAATTGACCTTTTTGATATTTATTGTAGTTCAGTCTTCTCACTTCCTAGCTTTCTCTAGAGTCTGAAATGTTGGGACTATGCTAATCTCAACAGGAACTTTATAGCTTCAGCCTTCCCAGATAGAAGAGCATATTTGCATAGCATGAACTTTATATTGACTCTTATATTTCCTCAGATAAATGTCTCTGATATATTTAAAAATGAATAAAATCCATCTCACAAAAGTGAGGTGGAAAATTAAAGACAAATTTTTATTTTCATTACTTCTAAATTCCAAATGTACCATCTTGGTAGGGCATGAAAGTTTTAAAGCTTCTGACTCACATTTTTTTAAATTGTAATCCCTCACTGGGTAATCTTACATTGGGAAGGTAACAATGAATATAGATTTTAATTATCTTATTCATCAGTTCAGTTCAGTCGCTCAGTCGTGTCCAGCTCTTTGCGACTCCATGGACTACAGCACACCAGCTGTCTATAAGAGACAGGTACCAGTGTATTGTTCCATGTCCAGTTCTAACTGTTGCTTCCTGACCTGCATATAGGTTTCTCAAGAGGCGATGTTTTTATGCAGTATGCAAACTGAACCACCCTATCACCGTATGCTGCAATTATCTATGTAAGTACATATCCATCATTCACTTCCTAGACTGTAAGTTCTGTCTTTATCCCTGTGTGCTGTCAGACACAGCATCACAGAGTGTCTGACAAATAATGTTCAAGGAACATTTGTTTAATTCATTAATTAAGAACAGTACTTCTCAAATCATACCATATGTCAATTTACTAGCAATTCGCTGCTAGTAAAAGAAATCAGAAATAACAGTCACAAACAAAATACATTTTATTTTTCTCTCACATAAGAAGTCTGAAAATAGTTGATTCAGGGCTGATATGGCCCATCCATGGTCAGTAGGAACAACTCTCCTCCTCTCTTTGGCTTTGCCATCTTTAGAACATACCCTTCTTTCCTTCCTCATAGTCCGAGATGGCTGCCAGGACCATCTCATATGGTTGTGCCATTTGTTTACTGCAAAGGCACCCTGCCAAGAAGTGAGATCACCAAGTGGAGCATCTACCCGGTGGAGGAACTTTCTCTAACTCATCTACAAGAATGGATGCTTCTTTCTACCAGAGATACTATGGCCATTGGGATCCCAACTATCTCATTCATTTTCCTAGCAGGGCAAAATTATCCTCAGTTTATTTCTGGTGGCAGCGTGTTTACCTGAAATACTATTTCCCAGCTTCCCAAAGGAAGCCTAGGTATAGGTGTAGCATATATATAATCCATCACCTCAGTGGTGATTAGATGGTTGCTGTATCTAAAGAAATAGTGTTAAAGCATTGCATTGAGTTTCATAACTAAAAGTTTTTACTCTAGCAAACTTCTAATTACGTTTATCTAAATCAAAGCTAGATACTTTCACCAAAACTTTCATGATTTGTTTTCAGAAACAAATAATCTCTCTTTCTCTTTCTGTCCCTCTCTGTCTCTCTTTTTTCTTTCTCTCTCTCTCTCTTCCAACTAAAGGTCAGTAGAGTTTGATTTTGGTATCCCAGACACCATCTATCCTTAAGTCCTATGTTGTCAATTAGAAGGTTCCATTACTCTCTGCAAATCAAACAAACAAAGCCTCCTCTTAATAGGGTCATTCTCCTAATCCAGATACCATTGAAATTTGAAGACTGAGTGTTTTATATTCATACCCATCTATGTAAGCCACTCGTAGCAAAGACTGTCCACCGCCTTTTATTCAAGGATCTTCATAACAAACATGCTTCCAAACTTAGCACATTTCTCCTTCATTCACTTTAGGTTCTATCCAAACTTGTTCTCTACATATGCTCTGACTTTCCCTCTCTGTACATTTGTTCACACTGTTCTTGGCTTATACTTCTCAACCTTGCACTTGTGCGAGATCAAAAGAATCACATCTTCCAAGCACTATGTCCAACGCTCCTTCATTCACAAAGCCTCTGGATCCCACACCATCCTCATCCCCGCCCAGCCAGGTATACCTTTATCCCCATCTGAACACCCACAGCACTTTGAGAGAAGAGACTCTGGCATGTTACCTTGGTGGAGTAGAAATCCTATGGCTTTTAGAGTACCACCAATCTGGGTACAAATTCTGGCTCTGCTACTTACTCTGTGATCCCAGGAAAATTGCTCAACTTCATCTGAAACATAAGAATAATATGTACTTGCAGGGTTGGTATGAAAAAATGTAAAAAAATAAACGTTAAGCTTGACAAGAGCGAACAGCATTTCTTGACTAAAATAGTAAATATGGTATACAGGCTTGTGTTGACTTGTATTAACACTGTGAATTTTTCAAAGATACTTTCAAGGAACAGCTATTGTGCTTTCCTCCATAAGATTTTATCCAAAGAGGGTGGAGGGGTGCAAAATCATGAAAACAAAACACACTGACCCAATTGAAAGATGAAACCACAAGTAGAAAAATTCAGAGTATGTGTTAAATTCAAGAAATCTCTTTGCAAATAATCTCTAGGTAACCATCGCTTGAAAACCTGTGGAAATACACATATCTGTTTGCACTGGAATAGAGGCAGAAGTGCTGTGTTCTGCTTCCAATTCTGTCATTAAATAGTTTTGTTAGCTTTGGCAGTGTGCCAGGATTTTCATTTCAAAGTTTCTTTGTCTATCAAAAATAGGGGAATAAAAACAGGATATTACATACCCTAAACAACTTGAAGATGAAGACAACTGAGTGAAAATATTTTGAGAAATAAAAATAACAAAACAATGCTGTATATTAACTCTTGTGATTGTGTTATTATAATCAGGCAAATAAATGGTTTAAGAAAGCATGTCTCTTTTGGCTCTCTTCCTGCAGTGAATCGCTTTATTATCAGCTAAAATGACCTGTTTGCTGACAGCACCCACTAAGGCAATCCCTAGAACTAACCTGCTCACTTACCTTACTTTTTTTCTTCCTTCCTTTAATAGCACAGGATTTACAATTGTCAGATAAATTAATATTTTTACCTGACCAACCTTTTTCGCAGATGGAAGGTGATTACATGCTAATGCTTGGGTTGACCCACATAACTGCTTTACCAAAAATACCAAATGTCATCGCGTTCTCTTGCTGAAAGCATTGAAGAAAGATATGCTTTTCTGTTGTTCCTGTTCTTGTTTTTCAGGGTAACATGGAGTTCTGTGTGGCAAGCATGAGCTAGGGCTTGAAAATCCAAGAAAGATTATATGACATCAACCCAGGCTTCATACTGATATGTAAATCTTTAGATAAAGTTATAGTCAGTTGCTGTAAGGATGATCTTTCAGACGAGAAATTTCCATGAAATCACAAATTAAAAAAAAAAAACAGATGTCCAAATTTTGAATTTATTTTTGTGTTTATTTGTATTGTCTACTTTTAAATTAATATATCAGCACATTCAATAGAGAAGTTGAAGTACCTGAAAAAAAGACAGTGTATTTACATTTATCAAGATTTCACTACCTGCCACATTACTCTGAAAGCATGCATAGTACTATAATTTTGTTGTTGTTGTTGTTATCCATTTTATTATTGCTTAATCTACTTTTCATTGGAGGATAAATGCTTTGTGGTGTTATGTTGGTTTCTGTCCTACAACATTAATCAGCCATAAACATATATATTCCCTCTCTTGAGCCTCCCTCCTACCACCCACACCATCTAGGTCTTCACAGAGCACTGAACTGAGCTCCCTGTGCTATACAACAGCTTTCCACTAACTATCTATTTTACATATGATAGCGTATATATATATCAATGCTGCTCTCTCAATTCATCACCCCTGCTCCTTCTACTGTGTCCACAAGTCCATTACCTATCTCCGGGTCTCTATTCCTGCCCTGCAAACAGGCTCATCAGTATCATTTTCCTAGATTCCATACATATGCATTAGTACAATAATTCTCCTGAAGAATTGTAAGGAATTGACATTCCGTGTTCTCTAAACATTCTACCTGAAGTTTTGTGTGTGTGTGTGTGTGCAGCACCACTAGTCTTGTGGGATCATAGTTCTCTGACCAGGGATTGAACCCACATCCTACACAAGGAAAGCTCAGAGTTTTAACCGCTGAACTGCAGGCAAATTCCCTGAAGCACTTTAATATTTCTTCCAGAAACCAAGTACATATTTCTGAGATTTTTCCCTGTCAACAAGGGACATTTATCATATAGCCTCTAAATCTATGTCCCATATTGTGCTAAAAGAGACTGTTGAACTAGCTACACTCTTTGGACTGAGGCCCAAGTCAGGCATTCTTTCCCACAGAAATGAAAAAGGGCTGGTTGGCTGAGTTACCCAGAGGCACGTGATAAGCAGAATCAGCAAGAAGGAAACTGGTGGACAGGCAGCAACAGGTGGGACAGAGAGAGGATGGCAGGCCACGTTCCCATGGTGGGAGGCACTGAGGAGGCTCTGCCCAGATGTCCAGCTAAGATTTCAGAGCCAGAAACACAGTCTCCTCCACTGATGTGAGAAAGAGTGCAGAGCTGCGTTTTAGACTTGGTAGCCCTTTGCATCTAGTTAATATGACTGAGTTTCTCTGCATCTAGGTGCTTCCCAGTTGGCACTAGTGGTAAACAAACTGCCTGCCAATGCAGGAGACATAAGAGATGCTGGTTAGATTCCTGCGTTGGGAAGATTCCCTGGAAGAGGGCATGACAACCCATTCCAGTATTCTTGCCTGAAGAATCCCATGGACAGAGGAGCCTGGTGGATAGAGTCCACGGGGTCACAAAGTGTTGGACATGACTAACTGACTAACTTCCAAAATGTGTACTACAGTATTTCTTTTGCCCTTAAAGATTTTGTATGTTAATTAAGCCTTAAGTTGGTTTTAGAATCTATTACCTGTTTTGTTTTGTTTTTATTTTGATGGTAGACTTGCCTTCATGATTAAATTTTACTTCGTATGCTATTAAGATCAGTTTTCACAAACCATCTTGTGCAGTAAACTGTGACCCAGAAGCACACTATACAGCTGGGCAAGTGAACCTAGATGTTTAAATTTTTCAACAGATATTCCACTCATCAAATAATTTGCATTTTGAAATTTGAAATTTATACAATCTAAAATACTTCTTTAAATGTCAAATATTCGGGAGTTTTTAAACTAATACCAACTGCTGATACACCTACGCAAAACAAATTCAGTGAATTTCCACCAGCTGACCTTTAAAATAATCATCAGTTAAAGGAATTATACTCTTTTCTGCAGCTGGGATGATCTTGTTATTTATGTTCTTTCTAGAATTATACTCTAGTTTTTAATTTAGGTTGTCTGTATTGGTGGCCAAATCTTCCTAAAATAACTGAGAAAGCACAATATTTCTAATATTTCAAATCATCTAATTTCTTCCTTTCTCCATTTATAATATTACATTCCTTCTATATCTTCACTGTGTAGGTTTTCTATAAACAACTTTCAGACTTTAACTATTTCGACTTAATGGATACATCAAACTTGGCTTTTTTTTGGACAAATTTTTGAAATAGATCAGTCTTTTGATGTGAAGAGAGCTCTGTGTCACCTCTTAGCTCTAAAATGACTCGTGCTCATCACACATTGCAGTTTGTGTTCTTTGTTAACCTTGGTTCCTTCTTTCTATTCAGTTCAGTTCAGCTGCTCAATCATGTCGGATTCTGCGACCCCATGGACTGCATCATGCCAGGCTTCTCTGTCCATCACCAACTCCTGGAGTGTCCTCAGACTCATGTCCACTGAGTCGGTGATACCATCCAACCATCTAATCCTCTGT
Organism: Oreotragus oreotragus; assembly: GCA_006410675.1. NCBI lineage: Eukaryota > Metazoa > Chordata > Mammalia > Artiodactyla > Bovidae > Oreotragus > Oreotragus oreotragus. The sequence continues at coordinate 116,756 of SJYX01014300.1, forward strand.
TGTCTCCTTCTCCTCCTGCCTTCAATCTTTCCCAGCGTCAGGGTCTTTACAAATGAGTCAGTTTTTCGCATTAGGTGGCCAAAGTATTGGAGTTTCAGCTTCAGCATCAGTCCTTCCAAAGACTATTCAGGACTGATTTCCTTTAGGATGGACTAGTTGGATCTCCTTGCTGTCCAAGGGGCTCTCAAGAATCTTCTTCAACACCACAGTTTGAAAGCATCAATTCTTTGGCGCTCAGCTTTCTTTCCAACTCTCACATCCATACATGACTACTGGAAAAACCATAGCTTTGACTAAATGGAGCTTTGTTGACAAAGTAATGTCTCTGCTTTTTAATATGCTGTCTAGGTTGGTCATAACTTTTCTTCCAAGGAGCAAGTGTCTTTCTGTTAACCTGAATTTACACATTCTGATTTCAAATGATACGATTTAAGAGAATCACTATACACACTCTTTTCTCTGTTGCTTGTTATAATGCCTGAAAATTAACCATGGGGAGTCAGTCTTTTGAAAGTAAAAGAAAATCTTGTAAAATATATTAAAACATACACCATCTTAAATTAGTGTGGCCCAGCACTTGCTATGCAAAACATTATTTCCATGGAAGTCTCAGGGTATATGAACTGAAATTCTGTGGTCAAATATATATAGGAAATGCTACACACTGTACTTCTCTTGAAAACTCACAACATTCTTAAGCTTAGCAAGAAAATTGAAAAAGTCATACTTACAAAAACATGTTTTACTTCATTTAGCCCAGTGTTTTCTAAGATATACTAACCATAGAACTCTATTTACTTAATATCCATAAATGTCCCCAGGTAGAGCATTGTTGGGGAAATATTACTTAAACCCGTAATCAACAAACATTTGCTTTAGAATCAAAGTAACAGAAAGCTGGAAATCTTGTGTTATTGATGAGTATCTTCAAGTTTTTCAGATTGCAAAATAAACCTGTAAAAGTTAAAGGACTTGGCTTAAAGAATAAAGCCAAGGTTAAAATCCATATTTCATTACCATCTAATCCCTGGAACACAAACAATACACTTCTATAATTCACAACTATAATTTAATTGAAATAAAGCAAAATATTCCATCAAAGTTTTACAGAACTGTGGAGCACATAGAGATCTTTTCAGCTGGTTACTGTGATCCCATCTTACAGGGAAAGAAATGTGAGTTTTGTAAGTTTTGTTTATTAAAACTGGGATCAATCCATAGGTAATGCTTTGAATCTACTTTTTCATTTAATCTTATGTTGTTAATATATTTTCATGACATTAATTATCGTTCTAGAAAATGGTTCTCAACCTATCAGGCCCAACATTCTCGTTCATAGCAAATATTTTGTAATACCTTCTCCATTATCCTTAGATGAAATATATATAAACAATTTATTTTAAAGAAGAAAATGGCAACCTACTCCAGTATTCTTGCTTGGGAAATCTCATGGATAGAGGAGCCTGGTGGGCTACCATCCATGGGGTCATAAGAGTTGAACACGATTTAGTGACTAAACCACCATGACCAAACAGTTCATTTAAAAAATGCCTTAGCTATAATACATAAGATAATTAAAAGTGAAGCAATTTATAATGAAATAATATATGNCCTTCTCCTCCTGCCTTCAATCTTTCCCAGCGTCAGGGTCTTTACAAATGAGTCAGTTTTTCGCATTAGGTGGCCAAAGTATTGGAGTTTCAGCTTCAGCATCAGTCCTTCCAAAGACTATTCAGGACTGATTTCCTTTAGGATGGACTAGTTGGATCTCCTTGCTGTCCAAGGGGCTCTCAAGAATCTTCTTCAACACCACAGTTTGAAAGCATCAGTTCTTTGGCGCTCAGCTTTCTTTCCAACTCTCACATCCATACATGACTACTGGAAAAACCATAGCTTTGACTAAATGGAGCTTTGTTGACAAAGTAATGTCTCTGCTTTTTAATATGCTGTCTAGGTTGGTCATAACTTTTCTTCCAAGGAGCAAGTGTCTTTCTGTTAACCTGAATTTACACATTCTGATTTCAAATGATACGATTTAAGAGAATCACTATACACACTCTTTTCTCTGTTGCTTGTTATAATGCCTGAAAATTAACCATGGGGAGTCAGTCTTTTGAAAGTAAAAGAAAATCTTGTAAAATATATTAAAACATACACCATCTTAAATTAGTGTGGCCCAGCACTTGCTATGCAAAACATTATTTCCATGGAAGTCTCAGGGTATATGAACTGAAATTCTGTGGTCAAATATATATAGGAAATGCTACACACTGTACTTCTCTTGAAAACTCACAACATTCTTAAGCTTAGCAAGAAAATTGAAAAAGTCATACTTACAAAAACATGTTTTACTTCATTTAGCCCAGTGTTTTCTAAGATATACTAACCATAGAACTCTATTTACTTAATATCCATAAATGTCCCCAGGTAGAGCATTGTTGGGGAAATATTACTTAAACCCGTAATCAACAAACATTTGCTTTAGAATCAAAGTAACAGAAAGCTGGAAATCTTGTGTTATTGATGAGTATCTTCAAGTTTTTCAGATTGCAAAATAAACCTGTAAAAGTTAAAGGACTTGGCTTAAAGAATAAAGCCAAGGTTAAAATCCATATTTCATTACCATCTAATCCCTGGAACACAAACAATACACTTCTATAATTCACAACTATAATTTAATTGAAATAAAGCAAAATATTCCATCAAAGTTTTACAGAACTGTGGAGCACATAGAGATCTTTTCAGCTGGTTACTGTGATCCCATCTTACAGGGAAAGAAATGTGAGTTTTGTAAGTTTTGTTTATTAAAACTGGGATCAATCCATAGGTAATGCTTTGAATCTACTTTTTCATTTAATCTTATGTTGTTAATATATTTTCATGACATTAAATATCGTTCTAGAAAATGGTTCTCAACCTATCAGGCCCAACATTCTCGTTCATAGCAAATATTTTGTAATACCTTCTTCATTATCCTTAGATGAAATATATATAAACAATTTATTTTAAAGAAGGAAATGGCAACCTACTCCAGTATTCTTGCTTGGGAAGTCTCATGGATAGAGGAGCCTGGTGGGCTACCATCCATGGGGTCATAAGAGTTGAACACGATTTAGTGACTAAACCACCATGACCAAACAGTTCATTTAAAAAATGCCTTAGCTATAATACATAAGATAATTAAAAGTGAAGCAATTTATAATGAAATAATATATGAAGTGCTGAGGCATGACTTCACTGGAAGGCAAAGTGAACAAGTCAGGTTTTGTATACCTTTAAGGAGCTTTCTTTTTTTTTTTTTTATTTAGGTAACAATGGTTTATAATACTATATCAGTTCATGTGTACAACATTGTATTACTACTTCTGTATGCACTAAAGTGTACTCACTACTAAAAATTTCATTTCTGTCACTATACAGTTGATCCCTTTGACCCATTTGGCCTCCGCAACATCCCCCTTTCTCCTCCTGAAACCATTACTCTGTCCTCCACATCTACATGTTTGTTTTTGTTTGGTTTAAGTCGTTCATTTTAGATTTGTTTCTTTGTTGTATTCTGCATAAGCGTGAAACCATAGGGTGTTTAGCTTTCTCTTGTAGCTTTGACTCTAATGTCATGACCAAGAAAGCAGACCGATACACAGCTGTGTTGATTTGCCATAGGGGTGATACTGTCATGAGTCACATGATTTTACCAAGATGGTGAACCACCCTTGGTAAAGGTCCAAACAAAACAAAATACCTTCTTTCCTTTATTTACATAATAATGGCTTTCCTAGAAAATTTACATTAAAATCATGAAAAAAAAACCATTTATGTTCATGTATAATGGAGTAGAGCTCTAGATTCAGATCATATACCTCCATGAATGTCTAGAAGGACATTTGAAAATCACATAGGATGCACGGGCATGCATCTTTTTATGTGTAGAACTTTCCTGAGAATTCCAGAACATCTAGCATCTCCAATCCCTGTCCACTAATCCAGAGTATCACTTTCCACTGCTATTCCTGTGGTTACAACGTCCTAAAACTTTCCCTTCAAGCTCTCAAAATGCCCCCACCCCTGAGTAGGTACATACTAATTAAGGATTGCTGCTGTAGAATGTATTTTAAAGATTGCTTAGCATTCCATTGAATTAATAGGCACCAGTGATTACCAAATGTTCACTAAGTTCAAGGACACAGTCTCCTTAAATTACTGAATCATCATAAATAGGAACCACCAACTGAGAGCACGCAATGTCCCAGGCATTTTATTTGCATTCGGTTACTTAACCTTTAAGCTGCCATGTAAATGAAAGAGGTATTATTATTTTCCCCATTTTACAGATGAGAAACCTGAGGCTCAAAGATGCCCAGATATACCATTTTTCAGGGAAGCCAGAATCTAAATCCAGGTCTTTTTAATGTTTAAGTCCACATTCTTAGTCATAACTGTATGCTGCCAGACGTAGTTTGTGTTAGTTCTTAGAGCAATCTCTCTCTTTCTGCTCAGCTCTTTTCTTACCTTCTGATTCAGCTTCCTTTCATAATTGTCTTTCTTTTTTTGATCTTTCTGGAACAATTCTTTTCTGGAAACATGAGGTTGTTCCCCCACTCCTTTCTCCCCCTGCCTTTTAAAGTGGAGAGCTGTTTTAGATTTGGATCTGCCACAATTGGTTCTAATTAATGTCCCTACCCTCAGGCTGTCTCTGAATAAATGACTCAATATAACTGAACAAATTCAATTTTTAAAGTAGCTTGAGAATTTTTAACCTGAACTAACACGTCCAGGGAGTATTCAATTACATGTTCATTGCCTCTTTTTCCTCACCAGCCACTCATTTTTTAAATGACTAGAGGGTTACTTTCACTCCCTGACATTGACATCTAAAATATTATTTCAGTACTTGTGAGTGACCTTCCCATTAGTGCAGTGTTTTTTTCTTTCATTACTGGAGTGGCATAATTTGAGGACAGAGAATGTATGTCATTGTGTCTCTGCTATGTTATATTATAATGCTTATATGTAATTAATTCACAATAAATATCTATTGAGTGAAGACTTGAAGCTAAAGTTTGCACAATAATTACAAGCTAAACATAAACAGATTTACTCACTTCAATCCTTGCTATTCTGTTTTCCCTACCTATAAAAATGAGCTGAATTCCTAGAACTGTTGCAAGGACACAGGAGATTATTTGTGTGTTGCTAGAACTATACTTGGAGAAGGCAATGGCACCCCACTCCAATACTCTTGCCTGGAAAATCCAGGGACGGAGGAGCCTGGTAGGCTGCAGTCCACGGGGTCGCTAAGCAACTTCACTTTCACTTTTCACTTTCACGCATTGGAGAAGGAAATGGCAACCCACTCCAGTGTTCTTGCCTGAAGAATCCGAGGGACAGGGGAGCCTGGTGGGCTGCCGTCTATGGGGTCGCACAGAGTCGAACACAGCTAAAGCGACTTAGCAGCAGCAGCAGCAGCAGCATATATACAGAACTATACTGCTGCTGCTGCTGCTGCTAAGTCGCTTCAGTAGACGAGGGGAAATTTGAGGAGTAGCTTTTCTTCCTCCTCTAATTTTTTCCCTGCAATCTCTTTTCCTTCACAGAATGCTTTAAGCCAAAGTGTTCAGGATTCAAATTTTGGACTTGTGTTCATGTGGTGGTTTTTTTTTTTCTTTCTAAATGACATGCATATGCAATTTGGTGGGATATACGGACATAGTCAACAAACTTTTAGCTTTATGTTATTATTTTAAAAGATACAGAGCCTATTTCCCTAATTAGGAGTCAAAGCTGAAACTAGAGCATATCTTACCCACATTGCATGGGTTAACTTTCCCACTTATACTGAACTGTATGTATCTCTTGAGAGGATTCAGCCTATTAGGTTGTGAGGAAGTCTGAAGGACTAGGTTTTTCTTGTTGATACATGCCAAGGAGAGAAGCTAGTCTTCAGACAGGAAAGTTTGACTGAGTGGGTGGGCCCATAACTGATATGAAATGAAATTTGATCTNCTGAACTGTATGTATCTCTTGAGAGGATTCAGCCTATTAGGTTGTGAGGAAGTCTGAAGGACTAGGTTTTTCTTGTTGATACATGCCAAGGAGAGAAGCTAGTCTTCAGACAGGAAAGTTTGACTGAGTGGGTGGGCCCATAACTGATATGAAATGAAATTTGATCTCCAAAGATTGGGTCAGAATGTTTGGAAATGTATTTTTGTAATTACTATTAAAGGTGGCTCCCCATATCCTCCATGTGGGAGCCAAGAAGGAAGGACACAGATAAGATCTGTTTGTTTTTTGTCGTTTTTCCCCGTAGGGTAGTACATGAGTTTTGAAGGCAGAGTATGGCTTCAACTCAGATTTTCCAAATTCATGCTATTATTTAGGTTTATTTACCTTTTGTTATCCACCAGTCTTTAATAAACTATTCTAGCTGGATTACAGGAAATGAAGACAGGGTCATTTATCCATGCTTGGACCAGACTGCCTAAAGGAGGATCTTCACTCCATTCCCTACCCTCAGCATGGTTATCTCAGGGGCAATCAGTTTATTTTATTCTATTATTTTAAGGAACACTTATTTATTTATTTTGGCTGTGCTGTGTCTTAGTGGAGGCATGCAGGATTTTTAGTTGGGGCATGTGGGATCTAGTTCCCTCACCAGGGATTGAACTCAGGCCCCCTGAAATGGGAGCATGGAGTCCTAGTCAGTGGACCACCAGGGACATCCTAATGGCAATCAGTTTGAAGATGCCAATAACTAGAGAAAGCCAGGGGAAACAGACAGGGCCATGTGGTACAAGTGTCACCTGATCATCTGGAAATTGTTCTAATGCTAAACTTGGAAGATCTGGGTTATATTTTGGTAAAGAAAAGCAGAATCCTAACACATATGATTCATTGTTCTATCCTCAGAGACTTCCTAGTACATGGTGTTCACTAAGAATGTCTATAATAAATAAGTGAGCCTGTATATACTTACAGAGCCTTGTCTTGCTATGTCTCTATCACTATTTCATAACCAGAATCTAAACTGCAGCACAGGCAACTTTTATTCAGTTTCAACTAAATACCCTTTGAGTAACTTCTATGAACAGGAAACTGAACTAGTTGCTCTGGGAGACACAAGCATAATATGAATAAAACTATGTCATTTATATGTTTTATTTATTTATTTTTGTCTGTGAGTATGATTGCAGTAGTTGCAGCTCCCGGATTCTAGAGCACAGCCTCAACAGTTGTGGCGCATCCACTTATTAGTTGCTCCACAGCATGTAGGATCTTCCCGGGCCAGGGATTGAACCTGCATCTCCTGCATTGCCTGGTGGATTCTCGACCACTGAGCCACCAGGGAAACCCAAGGTATGCATCTTTCTTTAAGAAGCTAAAAATCTAATGATGGAGATAGACACAGACACAAATAACTGCTTCTTGAACATAAAACCTCAGGAATGTCTCAAGTTCCCCAACTCATTACCTTTCTCTCTTTTTGCAAGCATTTTTCAACTTCTGTTTCCCTTAAGAACACTTGTACTCTGTGCTTTATCTTCCTTGCCTTTTTTATTCCCTTGACACCATTCTTATGTTCTTCGATATCAACAATTCTTATCGTTCTAATGGCTCCTTCCTCTCTTTATTTGAACAAGCTTTAAGCACATCCTTCTTGACTGGAGAAAAGACTTACCCAAAAGCTTTTCTTTATCTTTCAAGTTCGGTTTCTTTCCTTTTAAAAATTTTTTTTCTGTACTTGATGTTGGCCATTTGTAACTTTTGGTAGAATAGTAGAAGTGCATGTGCTGTCGAGTCTGACTCTCTGAGACCCCATGGACGATAGCCCACTAAGTTCTTCTGTCCATGGGATTTCCAGGCAAGAATACTGGCATGGGTTGCCATTTCCTTCTCCAGGGGATCTTCCTGACCCAAGGATCAAACCTACGACTCCTGCATGGACAGGCAGATTCTTCACCACTGAGTCACCTGGGAAGCCTTCTCTATATTTTCTCCAGAAGGTACTTAGTAAAAGCTTTGTTAGTAAAGTAAAAAAAAAAAAAATCAATGCCTAGTATGCTTCTCTCCATCCTTCACCCCTTAACACATAATATATTACAGAAACTGGTTGAAATTCTTAATGGCAAACATATGCGTGCTATCTGTTATAAACAGTATTGCATCATTAAAATCAGATGAGTTAATAAAAATTGTTATCTGAATTGTGTAGCAAAGGTCCAGTAAAATGGATTCAGGGCCAAAAAATGTCATGCCACTGTAAAACTCTCTAGTTTTTTTCTGATTTTAGTGAAAGAAAAATGAGATACTACTTTGCATTTTAAACAAATATTTTATCACTATAGCTCTGATTTCTTACAGCACTTCAGAAAACTTTTTGATATACAATCAGCTCATTTGATCTTTACAATAACATTGTTTCGATAAAATCAGAGTTGTGTCACAACTATCATTTTTAGCAGATAAAAAAACTCAGAGATGCTAAATGACATCTCTAACTTCATAACACCTGCTTTTATGTGGCAGATCCAGATCTCAAATACAAGCATTCCTATCCTGCTTATTTAACTTATATGCAGAGTACATCA
>SJYX01014300.1:127421-139937 GCA_006410675.1 Oreotragus oreotragus
ATTCATGGGGTCGCAAAGAGTCGGACATGACTGAGCGACTGAACTGAACTGAACTGAACTGAACTGAACATGGGTACCGATATCTTTTTGAGTCTGTGTTTTCATTTCCTTCAAATAAATGCCCAGAGTTGGAATTGCTGGATCAATTGATAGTTCTATTTTTAATTTTGGGAGGAACTTCCATACTGTTTTCCACAGTGACTGCACCAATTTACATTCCCATCAGTAAAACATGAGTTCCTTTTTCTACACATTCTCACCAACACCTGTCATTTCTTGCCTTTTGATAGTAGCCATTCTAACAAGTATGAGAGTAGTTTTGATTTGCATTTCCCTGATGATTAGTGATGCTGAACACCTTCTCATATACCTGTTGGTCAATCTATATGTCTCCTTTGGAAAAATGTCTGTTACGATCCCATCCCATTTTTAAATTGGGGGTTGTTTGTTTTACTACTGAGTTGTAGGAGTTCTGGAAATATTTTAGACATTAACCTCTTAAGAGACAGAGTTTTCTGATAGAAGCATGCGATGGAAATGACAAGCTAAAAAAATAAAGTAAATATGAAAGACCTTATAATGTATTACCTTCAAACCTTCAATAGTCTTCAGAAGTCTTGTATATGTCTAAGTCACATAAGACTAAATCTTTTAAGTGTCGTTAGTCTCACGCCCTTGGTTGTTTGCCATATTGAAGGACAAACTGGGAATCAGCTGATCAAAAACATATTTTTAAAAAACTCTTTTCTTTCCCATACTTTTCACATAAGACCAAGTTCCAACAAACAAAAAATTTCTTTCCACAAATGAGTTTTTAAGGCAGTTGTTTACATCCTGGTGTTTGTGAATTGGATGTTTGTCATTCAAGGAGTACAACAATGTCAGAATCAGGTAAGAAAATTCAGTAAGGTCACTTAAGATGTGAACTAAAATCTTTAACAGCTCTTGTTTCTATTATATTTTTATTCCTGTGATTATACATTTGCCGACTAAGATGTGACATAAAGCAAAGAAAGCATTAGAACAGAAATATTTTGGCATCAACTTAATCTATCACATAATTGAGACTAGAGCCTGCTCCATAATAGTAAAAAATGCAATAGGCTCATCATTCACGTCCTCCTAGGATTTAGTTCCGGGTTTTGTTCTGGCTGTCAGAAAGTCTTTTGATCTAAAACATCTTATTAGCAGTTTATATTGGGCATTTAGAATGTTTTACCCAGAAAACAAGACTGAATTGTTCATCTTTTGTGTGATGCCTCATGCATTGTTTTGCTTTTCTGCTCTCGGTAGTAATTTCTGGAAGTCACAAAGGAATTTTAAACAACTAAGCATGGTGTATTTTGTACACTTTTTTGTTGTTGTTTGTTTGTTTTGTCTGCACCAGGTCTTATTTGCAGCATGCATGATCTCTAGTTGAGGCACTGAGTTCTCTGACCATGGATTGAACTGAGGACCTCTGTGTTGAGAGTCTTAACCACTGGACCACCAGGGACGTCCCTATTTATCTTAAAATGTTGTCTTTTTTTTTTTTTTTTCCAAATTTTGTTTTGTTTTCTTGCACATTAATATCTCCTATAAGTTTCTTTCCTTATAGTAGTACCCTAACCTGGGTACAGACCCAGGTCCTGAGGTGACTGCTTAACCAGCCAACCACGTAAATTTGGAAAAGTCTTTTCACTTGGCCTTGATGTCTTCTCAAATGTCTTCCTTCTTAAATATTCATCAAACTGAAGCAAGTGTTGAAAAAAATTAATTGAAGGAATAAATATTAACCTGCTTTTCACATGCATGTTTGGCCAGTATTATGACAGTCTCTCAGATCTGAATGAGAGTACAAGCTGGGAAAGGAGTGTGTTAAAGGACTCCTTTCTGGAAATATCCAACATGTGGTCTCATGAAGTTAAAGTCTGGCAATCATCAATGGGATGAGCTAAAGCCCTGTGAAGACTGAAGCCCAGATTTTGATATGTGATTATTTTGAAAGTTTTTAACTCTCATTTTGATGGATATCAACAGGACTGGGAGGGGGTTGGAGAAATATCCTCTCTTGCAACCTGCTACTTATACACTGGGCTTCCTTGGTGGCTCAGACGGAAAAGAATCTGTCGACAATGTGGGAAATGTGGGTTCAATATCTGGCTTGGGAAGAACCTCTGGAGAAGGAAATGGCAACCCACTCCAGTGTTCTTGCCTGGAGAATCCCCACGGACAGAGGAACCTGGCAGGCTACAGTCTCGGGCGTCTCAAAGAGTTGAACATGACTGAGTGACTAACACACACACACTTATACCCTAGCACGGGAAGGATGTTGAATGCACCACTGATCAGCTGGGAGAGGCACATAGTTTTGGCGATCTTTGGGTAACTTAAGATTCTCCTTGTGCCTTCTCTGACAGCTCAGTGGTAGAGTTCACCTGCCAATGCAGGAGACACATGTTGGATCCCTGATCCAGAAAGATCCCAAATGCTGTGAAGCAACTAAGCCCACGCACCACAAGTATTGAGCCTGTGTTCAAAAGCTTGGGAGTCCCAACTACTGAGCCCACATGTCACAACTACTGAAGCCCACTCACCCTAGCTCTGCAACAAGAGAAACCACCGGAATAAGCCCCGGCTGTCTGCAACTAGTGCAAAGCCTAAGCAGCAACAAAGACCCAGCACGTGCATTCATGCTTAACTTTTAGCTCGTGTCTGACTCTCTGCGACCCTATGGACCCTGGCCTGCTAGGCTCCTCTGTCTATGGGATTTTCCAGTCAAAGAATGCTGGAGTGGGTTGCCATTTCCTTATCCAAGACCCAGCACAGCCATAAATAAATAAGTCAATAAAATTATTTTTAAAATTAATGTTAAAAAGAATTTTTTGGAAAAAAAGGTTCTCTTTGGCACTTGCCTATTATGGAAGAGGTTTAACTGTCAAAGTTCCTAGTACTTTGAAAATGTATACTTTCTTGGATCATCTACTATAATTTAGTGCATAGGAAAAAATGTCTAGATGAATAAACTTGTTAATAGTGGCTATTCTTAGGGAGAGGTATTACTACAGGGACACTTCCAGTTTTACTTTACATGCTTTCAAATTACTAATATTCAGTTCAGTTCAGTTCAGTCGCTCAGTCGTGTCTGACTCTGCAACCCATGAATCACAGCATGCCAGGCCTCCCTGTCCATCACCAACTCCTGGAGTTTACTCAAACTCATGTCCATCAAGTCGGTGATGCCATCCAGCCATCTCATTCTCTGTCGTCCCCTCCTCCTCCTGCCCCCAATCCATAACTGTACTCTATTTTGAAATCAGAATAACTTTAAAAATAGAAAGATACCAGTTTGGGCCCTAAAACTTTTTTTCCTGGGAATCTAAAAGATTTTACAATAATCTCTAAACACTGTCTTTAAAAAATTCCCTACTCATTTTTAGGGAATAGTTTATGTAATCAAAACTCTGATTTAACAAATAAGTTATATATAATATAAAAAATTTTTAAATTGTACTATAGTTGATTTCCACTGTTGTGTTAACTTCTGTTGTATAGCAAAGTGATTCAGTTATACACATATTGGGTTGACTAAAAAGTTCATTTGCGTTTTTCTATAAGATCTTATGTAAAAACCCAAATTTTAAGCCAACCCAATATATACATTCTTCTTAAAATTATTTTCCATTATAGTTTATCACAGGATTTTGAATATAGTTCCCTGTGCTATATAGTAGGACATCGTTTATTCATTCTACATATAATTGTTTGCATCTAATATTTCAATTTCTAGAGGAATTATTAAATAAGCATTTTATGTTAACAAAATTCTTTCATGATATTTATCTTTCCTTCATGGCTACTCTTTTGGTGCTATAATCTCAGTTTTTAAAAAGTGATTACATGAATGAACGCATGGATGAATAAGTGCTTTGCTTAAGATCCTAAAGGCAACAAATGGTCAAGACAGGTTAGTGTTCACTGACCCTGTCTCCCCATACTATTGTTTGGCCCCTTGATCCCTGTTGTCTCTCCAGAAAAAAGAGGTAGTACTACAATGCCTTTTTCCCATGGCTATATATAAACAGGTTATTTGATTCAGTAAATGTTTGACAGGAAAAGATGAAAGATTAAGCCAAATGAACAATGTCTGCTTACTGAAGGTATGACTTAACATCTTGGTTTATAATTTTTCTGGGTCTCCAAAATCACTGCAGATGTTGATTGCAGCCATGAAATTAAAAGACTCTTACTCCTTGGAAGGAAGTTATGATCAATCTAGATAGCATATTAAAAACAGAGACATTACTTTATCAACAAAGGTCCATCTAGTCGAGGCTATGGTTTTTCCAGTAGTCATGTAAGGATGTGAGAGTTGGACTATAAAGAAAGCTGAGTGCAGAAGAATTGATGCTTTTGAACTATGGTGTTGGAGAAGACTCTTGAGAGTTCTTTGGACTTCAAGGAGATCCAACCAGTCCATCCTAAAGGAAACCAATCCTGGGTGTTCATTGGAAGGACTGATGTTGAAGGTGAAACTCTAATATTTTGATGCAAAGAGCTGACTCATTTGAAAACACCCTGATGTTGGGAAAGATTGAGGGCAGGAGGAAAATGGGACAACAGAGAATGAAATGGTAAGATGGCGTCACCGACTCAATGGACATTAGTTTGGATAAACTCCGGGAGTTGGTGATGGACAGGGATGCCTGGCATGATGTGGTTCATGGGGTTCCAAAGAGTTGGACATGACTGAGTGACTGAACTGAGACTGATAAGAAATGTTATAATCTCCATTAGCAAGTGTTTACAGTCTTTAAATATACAAACTCATATTTCTTTTCCAATNTGGCGTCACCGACTCAATGGACATTAGTTTGGATAAACTCCGGGAGTTGGTGATGGACAGGGATGCCTGGCATGATGTGGTTCATGGGGTTCCAAAGAGTTGGACATGACTGAGTGACTGAACTGAGACTGATAAGAAATGTTATAATCTCCATTAGCAAGTGTTTACAGTCTTTAAATATACAAACTCATATTTCTTTTCCAATGCCAAAAGTTAATTTCGCTCTATTCTATATCTGGAAAGAGAAAGAAAAAGAGAATGAACAAAGTAAAAATGGATCTAAAAATACTGAGATTTCTTTGCTATATTTTATTTAATTTCACATTTTAAAATTGAGTTGGAATGGTGCTTAATAAAAAAAATTGTTATTGATAGATACACTCTGAAAAAAGAAAGAGAAAATTCAAGTTTTGGCAGTAGTAGCTTCAGTTTCAGTTTCAGTTCAGTCGCTCAGTCGTGTCTGACTCTTTGTGACCCCATGAATCGCAGCATGCCAGGACTCCCTGTCCATCACCAACTCCTGGAGTTCGCTCAAACTCACATGCATCGAGTCAGTGATGCCATCCAGTCATCTCATTCTCTGTCATCCCCTTCTCTTCCTGCCCCTAATCCCTCCCAGCATCAGAGTCTTTTCCAATGGTCAACTCTTCACACAAGGTGGGCAAAGCACTGGAGTTTCAGCTTTAGCATCATTCCTTCCAAAGAAATCCCAGGGCTGATCTCCTTCAGAATGGACTGGTTGGATCTCCTTGCAGTCCAAGGGACCCTCAAGAGTCTTCTTCAACACCACAGTTCAAAAGCATAAATTCTTCAGTGCTCAGCCTTCTTCACAGTCTAACTCTCATATCCATACATGACCACTGGAAAAACCATAGCCTTGCCTAGATGGACCTTTGTTGGCAAAGTAATATCTCTGTTTTTGTATATGCTATCTAGGTTGGTCATAACTTTTCTTCCAAGGAGTAAGCGTCTTTTAATTTCATGGCTGCAGTCACCATCTGCAGGGATTTTGGAGCCCAATAAAATAAAGTCTGACACTGTTTCCACTGTTTCCCCATCTATTTCCCATGAAGTGATGGGACCGGATGCCATGATCTTCGTTTTCTGAATGTTGAGCTTTTAGCCAACCTTTTCACTCTCCTCTTTCACTTTCATCAAGAGNGGCTGTAGTCACCATCTGCAGGGATTTTGGAGCCCAATAAAATAAAGTCTGACACTGTTTCCACTGTTTCCCCATCTATTTCCCATGAAGTGATGGGACCGGATGCCATGATCTTCGTTTTCTGAATGTTGAGCTTTTAGCCAACCTTTTCACTCTCCTCTTTGAGTTTCATCAAGAGGCTCTTTAGTTCTTCACTTTCTGCCATAAGGGTGGTGTCATGTGGGTATCTGAGGTTATTGATATTTCTCCCGGCAATCTTGATTCCACCCTGTGCTTCTTCCAACCCAGCGTTTCTCATGATGTACTCTGCATAGAAGTTAAATAAGCAGGGTGACAGTATACAGCCTTGACATACTCCTTTTCCTATTTGGAACCAGTGTATTGTTTCATATCCAGTTCTAACTGTTGCTTCCTGACCTGCATATAGGTTTCTCAAGAGGCAGGTCAGGTGGTCTGGTATTCCCATTTACTTAGATTTTTACTAAATCTATTTTCCTTTCTTTTTTTCCCCCTTATTACATTTCTACTGAGTCTTTTCCTGTAGTTTTTTGGAATTAAGCTAGTTGCTATAGAGGGAAACTTGTTTGTAGGCACAAATGAGTTTTTCCCCTCGTTTCCTTTGATGTTCATATGAATTTTATTAAATTTCTTTGGCTTTGGAGATTTACCTCTCTTGATCTTTTGTGTTCTGAACAGCATTTTCCCTTCCAACTATTGTTCATATGAATTAAGCTTTCACAGTTGCATTTACAAACTGTTGTGGAAATTAAAAGTTTTTCTCTGTGGCTTGCAACTCTTAGAACACAATCCACTCTTGGTAGGAGCCAACTATGCCAAATATCTATCCCAGTCTACCTACCAGCACAGGTTGGCAGACACCAATGTTGAATTATAGTTTCTGACCAATAGACACAAATCCTTGTCATTTCATAATTCTATTTGAAAATACAAATGTTGTTTAAATGATTTTTTCTATTCCAAATTATTTTTCTTAGCTTTATCTGCCTCTGAAATATCTGCCAGTGTTATGTCTCAGTATAATCACTGATAAATGTACACTACTATTGTGGTGGCTTTAATTCCTTACTAAAGTTTAAATATATTTGAGATATTGCTAACAGTCATTTACAGTGTTCTTTTGATTCTTTATATGGAATGAATCCTGCTGGATAATATTATACAAAACAGCAATTTGATTTATTGAAAGTAAACTTTAGTTTTGAAAATCCCTACCCTTTGGGCTTATGCATATTTTAAATGTCAAAATATGCCAAGAAAGATCAACTCTATTCCCTTCCCAGGTAATTAGTTACAATCAGAAATGAAAAAAACAATTGAAACACTTTTATTTGAATATTGTCACAGCATTAAATAAATTTATCTTGAGTTTCTAATATAGAATGTCTAATAGAAATCCCTGTGTACCAAGATGCAGCTCACTTGTAGACTTTTGTTTGGGAAAAGATGCATTTAGAAATAATCGTTTTTTAGTACTGTTGCATTTGGAGAAGGCAATGGCAACCCACTCCAGTACTCTTGCCTGGAAAATCCCATGGACGGAGGAGCCTGGAAGGCTGCAGTCCATGGGGTCGCTGAGGGTCGGACACGACTGAGCAACTTCACTTTCACTTTTCACTTTCATGCATTGGAGAAGGAAATGGCAACCCACTCCAGTGTTCTTGCCTGGAGGATCCCAGGGACGGCAGAGCCTGGTGGGCTGCCATCTATAGGGTCGGACAGAACTGGACACGACTGAAGCGACTTAGCAGCAGCAGCAGCAGCAGCAGCAGCAGTGCTATTGCGTTACTAAGTTCTAGTCTCGTTTTTAATAGAATGTGGCAGATATCACTAACGTTCATGGGCGTCAAAGGAGTTTTGTGATGAAATTATTACAGTTTCTCCCCGCCTTTATTAAAATCCTCAATCCCCAAGGATTATTGTGATATACCAACTCCTTAGCCCAGCAGGTCAGAGCTGCTCTTCCTGGTGGGTCTCCTTCAAGTCTTCCCTGGTTTCTAAGCTTCCTGTCACTTCCTCTCTCAGAATTCTCTCTGACAGTCTCTGATTTTGGAAATGCGAAACCTCTCCCAGAATCCCCCCTCCTGCCACCCTCCCATTTCAAACTCAGTTGTGAAATCCTCCCAAATGCCAGTCTTCTCTCCGGTTAGTTTGAGATCGCTCTTGGGCAGTGGTTTTCCAGTACAGTCCCCTACTGGCACCTCATCGAGAACCTGCAAGCAGTGCAAATTCACTGGTCACATGCTGCGGTGGTGGTTTAGTCACTAAGTCATGTCTGAATCTTGCGACCCCATTGACTGTAGTCTGCCAAGCTCCTCTGTCCATGGGGATTCTCTAGGCAAAAATACTGGAGTGAGTTGTCATTTCCTTCTCCAGAGGCTCTTCCCGACCCAGGAATCAAACCTGGGTCTCCTGCACAGCAGGCAGATTCTTTACCGACTGAGCTATGAGGGTGGCCCCAGTCACATGTTGGACCTTCGGAATTTGAGAGGGTTAGGATTTTGTGTTTGAACAAGCACTTCTGGAGATTCTGACTCACAGCCCTAGGGCAGAGATCCACTAACATCCATCTACCTTTTTTCACAGTGGGTGCTCAACAACATTTTCATATGAAGTCAATCCTTCCAAGGAAACAAAAACAAAAACAGTTCCCAAAAATTGGTTAATGGAGATATTTTAATCTGCAGCTAATTTTCCCAAAACTTGTTTACTTACTGAGCACAGCTGTTGATGACCAATTTACCTAAAATTCAGCTTCCTTTGAGTATTTCTACCATCTTATCAGTGTCCACGCCTACGCATTCTTCAAGCCACTAATGAAAGTTCTACTTTCATTCCAAACCTGAGATTCTCCACACTGGGCCTTGGTCTTTTTCTCTTGTTTGTTCCCACAGTGAGTTAGCAACAGGTTTCTCTTTTGTATAGCACAACTACACTCACTTCACATGCTAAGAAAGAAATGCTCAAAATTCTCCAAGCTAGGCTTCAATCGTATGTGAACCAAGAACTTCCAGATGTTCAAGCTAAATTTAGAAAAGGCAGAGGAACCAGAAATCAAATTGCCAATATCTGTTGGATCAAAGAAAAAGCAAGAAATTCCAGAAAAACATCTACCTCTGCTTCATTGACTATGCTAAAGCCTTTGATTATGTGGATCACATAAAACTGTGGAAAATTCGTAAAGAGATGGGAATACCATACTACCTAACCTGCCTCCTGAGAAACCTATATGCAGGTCAAGAAGCAACAGTTAGAACCACACATGGAACAATGGACTGGTTCAAAGTTGGGAAAGGAGTATGTCCAAGGCTGTATATTGTCACCTTGCTTATTTAACTTATATGCAGAGTACATCATGTGAAATTCTAGGCTGGATGAAGCACAAGCTGGAANTGGTAAAGAATCTGCCAGCAATGTAGGAGATGTGTATAAGAGACAGGAGTATGTCAAGGCTGTATATTGTCACCTTGCTTATTTAACTTATATGCAGAGTACATCATGTGAAATTCTAGGCTGGATGAAGCACAAGCTGGAATCAAGATTGCTGGGAGAAATATCAATAACTTCAGGTATGCAGATGACACCACCCTCACGGCAGAAAGTGAAGGGGAATTAAAGAGCATCTGGATGAAGGTGAAAGAGCAGAGTGAAAAAGCTGGCTTAAAACTCAATATTCAAAAAATGAAGACCATAGCAGCCAGTCTCATCACTTCATGGTAAATAGATGAGGAAACAATGGAAACAGTGACAGACTTTATTTTCTTGGGCTCCAAAATCACTGCAAATGGTGACTGCAGCCATGAAATTAAAAGACACTTGATTCTTGAAAGAAAAGCTATGACAAACCTAGACAGTGTATTAAAAAGCAGAGACATTACTGTGCCATAAAGATCTGTGTAGTCAAAGCTATGGTTTTTCCAGTAGTCATGTATGGATATGAGAGTTGTACCATAAAGAAGACTGAGTGCCAAAGAATTGATGCTTTTGAACTGTGGTGCTGGAGAAGACTCTCAAGAGCCCCTTGAACATCAAGGAATCAAACCAGTCAATCCTAAGGGAAATCAGTCCTGAATATTCACTGGAAGGACTGATACTGAAGCTGAAGCTCCAATACTTTGGCCACCTGATTCGAATGAGCCGACTCATTGGAAAAGGCTCTGATGCTNTCTCAAGAGCCCCTTGAACATCAAGGAATCAAACCAGTCAATCCTAAGGGAAATCAGTCCTGAATATTCACTGGAAGGACTGATACTGAAGCTGAAGCTCCAATACTTTGGCCACCTGATTCGAATGAGCCGACTCATTGGAAAAGGCTCTGATGCTGGGAAATATTGAGGGAAGGAGGAGAAGGAGGCAGCAGAGGATGAAACGGTGAATGGCATCAGTGACTTAATGGAGATAAGTTTGAGCAAGCTCCAGGAGATGGTGAAGGACAAGGAAGCCTGGTGTACTGCAGTCCATAGGGTCACAGAGAGTAGGACACAAATGAGTGACTGAATGATAGCAACTCCTGTATTAGTTAGGAGTGATACTATTTACAAGAGTCAGGCTGCAATGCTACAACTAGCAGAGTGGACTGGAGAAAGAAAGGATATGTGTGTGTGTGTTAGTCGCTCAGTTGTGTCCCACTGTTTTGAGACCCTAAGGACTGTAGCCCACCAGGCTCATCTGTCCATGGGATTTGCCAGGCAAGAATACTGGAGTGGGCAGCTGTTCCTTTCTCCAGTGGATCATCCCGACTCAGGGATCCAACCCAGGTCTCCTACATTGCTGGCACATGAGGGAAGCCCAAAGTAAGGATCTGGTAGGTTGCAAATCGAGTATAACCAGTACAGTCTTCTTTTAAAATAAGAACTTATAAATAATTAGCTGATTATTGCAAGGATAAAAAATGTCAGGAGAAAATTAGTAGAGATAATGAAGCATTTTGTAGCTGGTAGATTTTTGGCAACATGATAAAAGCAGAACAGTTTCATAAAAATGAAGTTTCCTTCTAATCTGCTAAATTATTTGAAAGTCAACATAAAGCAAAGGAGAATTACCAGTGAGTATAATTTATTCAGATTTTGCTACGAATTGTGATAAAGCCTGCTCTCTTTTTTTTCCCCATGGGCAGACAGACTCAATATTTTATTTTATAGCTTTTCTTTATTTTTTTTTTGAGAGGCCGCACCATGTGGTATGTCGAATCTTAGTTCCCTGACCAGGGATCAAACCTGTGGTCCCTGCTATCAAAGTAAGGGATCTTAACCACTGAACTACCACGGAATTCCCAATAACGCCTTCTTACTGTGGACTATGAAGAATACTTAAGGGATATGATATACAGTCGGAAAAGCAATGGCAACCCATTCCAGTACTCTTGCCTGGTAAATCCCATGGACAGAGGAGCCTGGTAGGCTGCAGTCAATGGAGTCGCGAAGAGTCGAACATGACTGAGTGACTTCACTTTCACTTTTCACTTTCTGCATTGGAGAAGGAAATGGCAACCCACTCCAGTATTATTGCCTAAAGAATCCCAGGGACGGGAGACCCTGGTGGGCTGCCGTCTATGGGGTCACACAGAGTTGGACACTACTGAAGCGACTTAGCAGCAGCAGCAGCAGCATGATATATGGTCATAGGTAACTTGACAGGATTTAGGAAATTAGGCCAGGATTTCATATTTTTAAATTTTATTTATTTATTTTGATTGGAGGCTAATTCAGTCCAGTTCAGTCTCTCAGTTGTAGACAACTCTTTGCAACCCCATGAAACACATCACGCCAGGCCTCCCTGTCCATCACAAAATGCCAGAGTCTACCCAAACCCATGTCCATTGAGTCGGTGATGCCGTCTAACCATCTCTAACTCTGTCGTCCCCTTCTCCTCCTGCCCTCAATCTTTCCCAACATCAGGGTCATTTCAAATGAGTCAGCTCTTTGCATCAAAATATTGGAGTTTCACCTTCAACATCAGTCTTTTCAATGAACACTCAGGACTGGTTTCCTTTAGGATGGACTGGTTAGATATCCTTGAAGTTGAAAGGACTCTCAAGAGTCTTCTCCAGCACCACAGTTCAAAAGCATCAATTCTTCTGCACTCAGCTTTCTTTATAGTCCAACTCTCACATCCATACATGACTACTGGAAAAACCATAGCCATGACTAGACAGACCTTTGTTGACAAAGTAATGTCTCTGCTTTTGAATATGCTATCTAGGTTGGTCATAACTTTCCTTCCAAGGAGTAAGTGTCTTAATTTCGTGGCTACAATCATCATGTGCAGTGATTTTGGAGCCCCCAAAATAAAGTCTATCTCTATTTCCACTGTTTCCCTATCTATTTGCCATGAAGTGATGGGACCAGATGCCATAATCTTCGTTTTCTGAATGTTGAGCTTTAAGCCAACTTTTTCACTCTCCTCTTTGAGTTTCATCAAGAGGCTCTTTAGTTCTTCTTCACTTTCTGCCATAAAGGTGGTGTCATCGGCATATCTGAGGTTATTGATATTTCTCCCGGCAATCTTGATT
>SJYX01014300.1:149154-175674 GCA_006410675.1 Oreotragus oreotragus
GACATTCTAGGAATCAGCGAACTAAAATGGACTGGAATGGGTGAATTTAACTCAGATGACCATTATATCTACTACTGCGGGCAGGAATCCCTCAGAAGAAATGGAGTAGCCATCATGGTCAACAAAAGAGTCCGAAATGCAGTACTTGGATGCAATCTCAAAAACGACAGAATGATCTCTGTTCGTTTCCAAGGCAAACCATTCAATATCACAGTTATCCAAGTCTATGCCCCAACCAGTAATGCTGAAGAAGCTGAAGTTGAACGGTTTTATGAAAACCTACAAGACCTTGTAGAACTAACACCCAAAAAAGATGTCCTTTTCATTCCAGGGAACTGGAATGCTAAAGTAGGAAGTCAAGAAACACCAGGAGTAACAGGCAAATTTGGCCTTGGAATGCGGAATGAAGCAGGGCAAAGACTAATAGAGTTTTGCCAAGAAAATGCACTGGTCATAGCAAACACCCTCTTCCAGCAACACAAGAGAAGACTCTACACATGAACATCACCAGATGGTCAACACCGAAATCAGATTGATTATATTCTTTGCAGCCAAAGATTGAGAAGCTCTATACAGTCAGCAAAAACAAGACCAGGAGCTGACTGTGGCTCAGATCATGAACTCCTTATTTCCAAATTCAGACTTAAAACTGATTATAGAGGAATTGAAAATACAGATATGTTCTAACAGTGCTATTTCTGTTGTTCGGTCACTAAGTCATGTCCAGCTCTTTTAGAACCCCATGTACTGTGGCCTGCCAGGCCCCTCTGTCTGTGGGATTTCCCAGGCAAGAATACTAGAGTGGATTGCCATTTCCTTCTCCAGAGGAATCTTCCTCACCCAGGGATCTAACCTGTGTCTCCTGCATTGGCAGGGGAGCCACCAGGGAAATGAACAGTGCTATTTAAGTGGTGGTGTTTTTGTAGTTTGGTTTTTTCCTTAGTCTGTAGCAGTGTGATACCTGTTGAAAATTTTAATTTCTGGTTGTCATGACTAGGGATTCTTGAAAGTAGTGGTAGATTATTTTATAGCAGGTTGCAGTTGATGCAAGAGAATTATTATTTTGAGGATCCTGCCAAGGTTGTTGGGGTTTTGTTTAATACAGTTAGAATTATTTTTTTGAAGTGTTTGCCAAATCGTGAGTGGATAATTACTCTTCCTTTACTTACCATATGTGATTTTTCAACATAGCTGGCTTTAAAAATGTGGGAGATCTCCTCCTAGACAGTTGCATACCAGCATAGCCCACTCAATTTGAGATTCTGGAGGACAGGAACTGGATCTCATTAGTGTATTTCTCTTTTTTCCTGTAGCCATTAAAGCCCTTTGTGCCACAAAGAATTCCCAGTAATGAACAGGTCTCCTAGACTGTCTCGGATGTCATTTCCATACACTCATAGAATTCACAGATTAGGTGGTATTCCTGTACTTGTTGCTTTGTTGTGGGATATTAGAGGTGAAATTCGGAGAAATGTAGCCATTAAAGCCCTTTGTGCCACAAAGAATTCCCAGTAATGAACAGGTCTCCTAGACTGTCTCGGATGTCATTTCCATACACTCATAGAATTCACAGATTAGGTGGTATTCCTGTACTTGTTGCTTTGTTGTGGGATATTAGAGGTGAAATTCGGAGAAAGAAATGGCAACCCACTCCAGTGTTCTTGCCTGGAAAATCCCATGGACAGAGGAGCCTGGTGGGCTGCAGTCCATGGGGTTGCTAAGAGTCGTACATGACTGAGCGGCTTCACTTTCACTTTTCACTTTCCACTTTCATGCATTGGATAAGGAAATGGCAACCCACTCCAGCGTTCTTGCCTGGAGAATCCCAGGGACGGGGGAGCCTGGTGGGCTGCCGTCTGTGGGGTTGCACAGAGTCGGACACGACTGAAGCAACTTAGTAGACATGAAATTGAGTTGTTAGGCATGTGATGCCGTTTGAGCTAATAATGAGGGGAAGGCCAGGGCAAGGTCTGGAGCTGGCGCATCCCAGTCAAATGTCACATTAAATGTAAAGACCCTAAGGCAGGAGTTAACTTGAGGGGCGGGAGGGATTCAGGGATCTGAAAGAAGGATCAGAATGAGGAGGTTAGAGAGGGGTTTGGAGTGATAGGCAGGGACAAGCTCACATAGGGACTGCTAGACCACAGCGAGGACGTGGGCGCTCCTCTGCACGCACAGCGCTCTGCACTTGGAGGCGTAACTCACAAAATGAATTCATTTGATGTGTAGACAGGTCTTATAGTTTACATGCTCTCAGTTTATCTCTTGTATGGGTTTTAAGATTCTGGATTTTAATAGTCATTTTACATGAAAACTTAGTTGTGGAGTGCCAATTTAAAAAATGGAGTTTAAGCGAATTCAGCAGAAGATATAGATGATCAAACATGAAAACATACTCAGCCTAACTCTTAAGGAAATGCAAATTAATACAGTTCCGTATACCATCTCTCTTCTGGTAGATTGACAAAAGACCAAAACATTTGGTAACAGATTATGTTGACATGAATGTATGGAAATAGGCAACCTTTTCATTGTTGGTGACTGTGTGCCTGGCACTGTTATTGCAGAGAGCAGTATTTATCAGAATTACAAATTCTCATGTCCTTTGACCCAGCACATTCCCATCTTGAAATTTATCCTGTGAAATACTTATTTGTGTGCAAAATGGTGTTTGTACAAGGTCATTCACTGCAGGATTATTTATAATAGCAAAATATTATAAATGACGTAATGGCTGGTCACTGATTAAATCATGATACAGCCCCACAGTGTAGTACTTTGCAGCTCTAAAAACATAGTCTTTATGAAGTGATATGAAATTACTGCTGTAATACTTAGGAATGTACTTTTATGAAAGGTATACATGAGATTATATATATGTATAGATATATATACATCTCTTATAAATAGGTGTGTATATCTATATCTGCATGTGAAAATGGGCTCTAATACCTTTACATGAAAAAGCAAGGTGTAGAACGGTGAGTGGGCTTCCCAGGTGACTCAGTGGTAAAAAATCTGCTTGCCAGTGTAGGAGATGCAGGAGACATGTGTTTGATCCCTGGGTCTAGAAGATCCCCTGGAGGGAAGAAATGGCAACCCACTCCAGTATTCTTGCCTGGAGAATCCCATGTACGGAGGAGACTGGGGAGCTGTAGTCCATGGGGCTGCAAAGAGGTGGACATGACTGAGCATGTGCACACACATGCATGCACACAGATCTGTGACAGGCCATCTGACTCCTCCTTAAGTAGCACTGTGAAATGATATCTTATTGTGGTTGAAATTAGTATTTACCTGCTTGCTAATGAGACTGTATATCTTTCCATATAATAATTCATCGTTTGTATTTCCTTTTCAGTTAGAAATTGATTCATCTCTTTTGTTTCTTTTTCAGTTGGGTTGATCTTACATATTCTGGGTGTTAATTCTTAGGCCAGTGTGTGTGTTACTATTCTCCCAGTTTTTGGCTTGGCTGTTCATTTTCAAATATCTTTTGATAAACAAATGTTCTTTGTTTTTTAATGTATTTTTTTAATTGAAGGCTAATTACTTTACAATATTGTGGTGGTTTTTGCCATACATTGACATGAATCAGCCTTGGGTATACGTGTGTTCTGCATCCTGAACCCCCCTTCCACCTCCCTCCCCATCCCATCCCTCAGGGTCATCCCAGTGCACCAGCCCTGAGCACCCTGTCTCATGCATCGAACCTGGACTGGCGATCTATTTCACATCTGATAATATACATGTTTCAATGATAGCCTCTGAAATCATCCCACTCTCGCCTTCTCATACAGATCCCAAAGGCTGTTATTTATATCTGTGTCTCTTTTGCTGTCTCGCATACAGGATCATTGTTACCGTCTTTCTAAATTCCATATATATACATTAGTATACTATATTGGTATTTTTCTTTCTGACTTACTTCACTCTGTATAATAGGCTCCAGATAAACAGATGTCCTTAACACTAACAGAGTCACTTTTTAGTGCTTTTGGGTTTTGTTTGAAATTTTTCCCTCCTCAAAGGTTGTAAAGATTATTTACCTATATTCTGAAAGTCTTTTAAATTTTGCCACTCAGATATAGGTCCTTAGTCCATCTAGATTTGATTGTGTGTGTATGGTGTGAGATAGGGATCTAAATATACTCTTTTCCCTATTGATAATCACTTGTCTTAGCGCCACTTACTGCATTCTTTGCTCAGTGATTTGCGATAACATCTCTATCATATTTCCATATCCCTATGTGCGCAGGTCTGTTGCTGGGCTGTTTATTGTTTCATTAGTCTGTTTTTCTGTACTTGTACCGATACCAAAGTGCCTAATTACCATAACTTGATAACAAGTCTTAGCTTCTGGCAAGGCAGTTCCCTTCACTTTGTTCTTATCCTTCAGAAGTAATTGGGCAACTTGAATGCATTATCTGTGCGAAATTAAATAAATAAAATTTAAGAAAAGTTCAGGATACATATACATAATCCATAAAGATAGAGCTAACATATTCTGTTGAGTCCAAACTAGATTCAGTTAAAAATAAATGAGGACACAGTTCTTCAATTAGATTTGTTTACTTGGCTTTCATTTCAAGAAGTACAGTTTCCATTTTTACACTTTTTAAAGATTGTGGTTAACAGTCGCAAAATCTGGAATATTTTTGTTTTGGAAAACATGGAGAATGTAAAAACTATGAATGTAATGATGAATATTAATATTTTATATGTTTTTTCTTTTAAGTCTTGATACATCATCAAAGGCATAGTCTTTCCAAGGTGACTTCTCAGACGCCTGTTTATCCTTGTTCCATATACATTCCAGTGCCTAACAGATATTTTGCAGCCGCTGCAAAGTAAGTATTTTATATTTTGGTTATTTCATCTGCTACCATTTCAGTCTTTGATTAGAAAACATTATGCTTGATTCCTTAAAGACATACAAGGACATATAGTTGTAAGAGTTTAATATGTCTGCTTCTTTGATAGTTCTGAGGGAGAGATATGACTAATTATAATAATACTTCATATGTATTGAACACTGACATTCAATAACTAACTTAATCTTGACAGCAACTTTTTGTGGAAACCATTGTTATTATACTCTTTTTTACAGGTGGAGAGCAAGGCACCAGTAGATTATTGTAACTTGCCCAGGGTCACAGAGCTAGTAAGTGTCGGAGCTAGGATTTTGTGACATAAGTATTTAAATTGGTCTCTGCCACCAATTCCTGTCTCACAAGTCCTAAAATCCTTGTGATCTCCTCAGTCATAGGGGTGCTGGGAGAGCAGTTTTTAAAAATACCGGCCTTTGGCCCAGTTCCTGATACAAAGGCTAAAACCCTTAATATTTCCTGGGTCATAGGCGTGTCTCTGTCTAGTGAGGCATCTCTTGGTGGCCTCCTGAAGGCGGACTGGTCACTATAAAGACCAAGCTAAGATTAGAAGCTTGGAACTTCCAGCCCTGCCTTCCATCTTCCAGGGAGGAGAGAGGGGCTAGAGATTGAATTCATAATTGCTCATGCCTCCGTGATGAAGCCTCCATAAAAATCCCTGAACTGTGGGGTTTGGAGAGCTTCTGGGTTGCTGAACTCATCCGGCTTAGTACATCTGGTGCTTCCTCCAGATAGATAGTGTCAGAACCATGTTGAATTGCCAGCTGTCCAGCTCGTATTGGGTAATTGGAGGTTGTGAGGGACATATCCATACATTTAGTGTCAGAATTGTTGTGAGTAGAGGAAAGCAGTTTCGTATCTAACTGTACTCCCAGTATGCATCTTACTTCCTTGTTTCTAACTTAACAACGTATCTTGGAGATTGTTTCAGATGGAGCTTTTAGTCATTTTTTTAAAAAATTGAGATTAAAATCAACATATAACATTATGTTAATTTCAGGTATGTGACATAATGATTTTCTTTTATTTTTTTATTGAAGGATAATTGCTTTACAGAATTTTGTTGTTTTCTGTAAAACCTCAACATGAATCAGCCATTGGTATGCATAAATCTCCTCCCTTTTGAACCTCCCTTCCATCTGCCACCCCATCTCACCCCTCTAGGTTGATACAAAGCCCCTGTTTGAGTTTCCTGAGCCATACAGCAAATTCCTATCGGCTATCTATTTTATATGTGGTAATGTAAGTTTCCATGTTACTCTTTCCATACATCTCACCCCCTCCTCCC
Source organism: Oreotragus oreotragus (assembly GCA_006410675.1). NCBI lineage: Eukaryota > Metazoa > Chordata > Mammalia > Artiodactyla > Bovidae > Oreotragus > Oreotragus oreotragus. The sequence goes on from SJYX01014300.1 coordinate 155,332, forward strand.
CTCTCCCCATGTCAATAAGTCTTTTCTCTATGTTTCTCCACTGCAGTTCTGTAAATAAATTATTCAGTACTATTTTCCTAGATTCTGTATATATGTATTAGAATACAATATTTATCTTTCTCTTTCTGACTCACTTCACTCTGTATAATAAGTTCTAGGTTCATCCACCTCATCAAAACTGACTCAAATGCGTTCCTTTGCGACATAATGATTTAATATTTGTTTATATTGGAAAATACCACAAGAAGTCTAGTTAACATTCATCACCATACGGAGTTACAGATTTTTTTCCCTTGTAATGAGAACTTTAGAGATTTACTCTCAGCGACTTTCAAATATACATTATAGTATTATTACATTGTAGCCCATTATTACATTATATAATTTTTACATTGTAGTATTATTAATTATAGTCATCATATTGTACATTACATCCCCATGACTTATTTTATAATTGGAAGTTTGTACCTTTTGACAACTTCACCTATTTCACCTATACCCCACTCCCTGCCCTGCCTCTGGCAGCCAAAATCTGTTTTCTGCATCTGTAAGTTTGTTTTTTTTCTTTTAACGTTATACATATATGTGAAATCACATGGTATTTGTTTTTCTGTCTGACTTAGTTCACTTAACATAAGAGAAAGGTCCTTCTGTGTTGTTACAAATGGCAAGATTTCATTCTTGTAATGGCTGAATAATATTCCTCTGTGTGTGTGTGTGTATGACATTTTCTTTATGTACCCTTCCATTAGTGGATTCTTAGATTGCTTCCATGTCTTGATTATTGTACATATGGCTACAGTGAACATGGGTATAATATTTCATTGGGTCTGTGTACCATAATTTCACTTAATCATTCCCCTATTGATACACATTTATCTTTCCAAAAGACATTTCTTTTGCTATTATAAATGATCCTGCATTGAAGGATCATGTACATAGATCTTATCAAGTATTATGAATATTTGCAGTATGAACTCAGAAATAGAATTGAATCAAAAGTTGTGTGCATTTATAATTTTCATAGGTAATACCAAATTGCCTTCATAGAGATCCTGTATACAGTGTAATCAAAATTTTTGAACTTTGCCATTTTGATAGGTAATAAATAGTAACATCATGGCTTTAATTTTTATTTTATTATTATTAATGAGGTTGTTTGTCTTTTTTATCTGTTTAAGAACCATTTCTGCTTTCTTTACTGTGAGTTTTCTGTTTATTCCTATTCCCATTTTTTTGCTGGTGATTAGTAGGAGGTCTTTATAAATTAGCACATATCTGCACTATAACTTTCATATGTTTTAACTGTTATAGTGGAGGAATGGACCAGGTGCTATGTGCTCACAGATGAAAGGTCATTTAATTCTTCCTGGAGGAGAATACGGAAGGAAGTATTTGAGCTGAGTCTTGAAAGATAGATAGAATTTTGCAGGGAAATTGTGAGAAAGGTGTTTCAGTGGTGCAGAGGCATGAAAGTAAATGACATGAATACAGGATGAAGAAAGAGGAGGCAGAAATGTTACTAGAAAGGAGACTTCCTTTGAGTCTGAATAGTACGTGGGTTCTTTTTGGTTGAGAATTTGAAAGAGTATTGGTTGTACCAATTTACATCCCTACCTGGTAGTGAGGGAAAGTGTCCTAATTTTTAACAACTCTGGAGATCGTCAGTCTTTATTTGTGTTTCTTCATTGTATATCTGATTTGTACATTTTGCCCATTTTTCTTTTGAGCTATTTGTCTTTTTCCTTTCTGTGTTGTAGAAATATTTGTTTGTTAGGAACATAGATTATTTTGAGAATATTTTTTCTTTAAACGTTATTTTCTTTTATAGAAATTTTTCATTTTATGTCTTCCCCATATTCTGTTTCAGTACAACTTTAAAAGAGTTTTCCCTCACCTAAAAACTGTAGCATATGAAATATGCATGTTAAAAAAATGTTAAAATGTTAGGTGTTAAAANGGGTATACGTGTGTTCTGCATCCTGAACCCCCCTTCCACCTCCCTCCCCATCCCATCCCTCAGGGTCATCCCAGTGCACCAGCCCTGAGCACCCTGTCTCATGCATCGAACCTGGACTGGCGATCTATTTCACATCTGATAATATACATGTTTCAATGATAGCCTCTGAAATCATCCCACTCTCGCCTTCTCATACAGATCCCAAAGGCTGTTATTTATATCTGTGTCTCTTTTGCTGTCTCGCATACAGGATCATTGTTACCGTCTTTCTAAATTCCATATATATACATTAGTATACTATATTGGTATTTTTCTTTCTGACTTACTTCACTCTGTATAATAGGCTCCAGATAAACAGATGTCCTTAACACTAACAGAGTCACTTTTTAGTGCTTTTGGGTTTTGTTTGAAATTTTTCCCTCCTCAAAGGTTGTAAAGATTATTTACCTATATTCTGAAAGTCTTTTAAATTTTGCCACTCAGATATAGGTCCTTAGTCCATCTAGATTTGATTGTGTGTGTATGGTGTGAGATAGGGATCTAAATATACTCTTTTCCCTATTGATAATCACTTGTCTTAGCGCCACTTACTGCATTCTTTGCTCAGTGATTTGCGATAACATCTCTATCATATTTCCATATCCCTATGTGCGCAGGTCTGTTGCTGGGCTGTTTATTGTTTCATTAGTCTGTTTTTCTGTACTTGTACCGATACCAAAGTGCCTAATTACCATAACTTGATAACAAGTCTTAGCTTCTGGCAAGGCAGTTCCCTTCACTTTGTTCTTATCCTTCAGAAGTAATTGGGCAACTTGAATGCATTATCTGTGCGAAATTAAATAAATAAAATTTAAGAAAAGTTCAGGATACATATACATAATCCATAAAGATAGAGCTAACATATTCTGTTGAGTCCAAACTAGATTCAGTTAAAAATAAATGAGGACACAGTTCTTCAATTAGATTTGTTTACTTGGCTTTCATTTCAAGAAGTACAGTTTCCATTTTTACACTTTTTAAAGATTGTGGTTAACAGTCGCAAAATCTGGAATATTTTTGTTTTGGAAAACATGGAGAATGTAAAAACTATGAATGTAATGATGAATATTAATATTTTATATGTTTTTTCTTTTAAGTCTTGATACATCATCAAAGGCATAGTCTTTCCAAGGTGACTTCTCAGACGCCTGTTTATCCTTGTTCCATATACATTCCAGTGCCTAACAGATATTTTGCAGCCGCTGCAAAGTAAGTATTTTATATTTTGGTTATTTCATCTGCTACCATTTCAGTCTTTGATTAGAAAACATTATGCTTGATTCCTTAAAGACATACAAGGACATATAGTTGTAAGAGTTTAATATGTCTGCTTCTTTGATAGTTCTGAGGGAGAGATATGACTAATTATAATAATACTTCATATGTATTGAACACTGACATTCAATAACTAACTTAATCTTGACAGCAACTTTTTGTGGAAACCATTGTTATTATACTCTTTTTTACAGGTGGAGAGCAAGGCACCAGTAGATTATTGTAACTTGCCCAGGGTCACAGAGCTAGTAAGTGTCGGAGCTAGGATTTTGTGACATAAGTATTTAAATTGGTCTCTGCCACCAATTCCTGTCTCACAAGTCCTAAAATCCTTGTGATCTCCTCAGTCATAGGGGTGCTGGGAGAGCAGTTTTTAAAAATACCGGCCTTTGGCCCAGTTCCTGATACAAAGGCTAAAACCCTTAATATTTCCTGGGTCATAGGCGTGTCTCTGTCTAGTGAGGCATCTCTTGGTGGCCTCCTGAAGGCGGACTGGTCACTATAAAGACCAAGCTAAGATTAGAAGCTTGGAACTTCCAGCCCTGCCTTCCATCTTCCAGGGAGGAGAGAGGGGCTAGAGATTGAATTCATAATTGCTCATGCCTCCGTGATGAAGCCTCCATAAAAATCCCTGAACTGTGGGGTTTGGAGAGCTTCTGGGTTGCTGAACTCATCCGGCTTAGTACATCTGGTGCTTCCTCCAGATAGATAGTGTCAGAACCATGTTGAATTGCCAGCTGTCCAGCTCGTATTGGGTAATTGGAGGTTGTGAGGGACATATCCATACATTTAGTGTCAGAATTGTTGTGAGTAGAGGAAAGCAGTTTCGTATCTAACTGTACTCCCAGTATGCATCTTACTTCCTTGTTTCTAACTTAACAACGTATCTTGGAGATTGTTTCAGATGGAGCTTTTAGTCATTTTTTTAAAAAATTGAGATTAAAATCAACATATAACATTATGTTAATTTCAGGTATGTGACATAATGATTTTCTTTTATTTTTTTATTGAAGGATAATTGCTTTACAGAATTTTGTTGTTTTCTGTAAAACCTCAACATGAATCAGCCATTGGTATGCATAAATCTCCTCCCTTTTGAACCTCCCTTCCATCTGCCACCCCATCTCACCCCTCTAGGTTGATACAAAGCCCCTGTTTGAGTTTCCTGAGCCATACAGCAAATTCCTATCGGCTATCTATTTTATATGTGGTAATGTAAGTTTCCATGTTACTCTTTCCATACATCTCACCCCCTCCTCCCCTCTCCCCATGTCAATAAGTCTTTTCTCTATGTTTCTCCACTGCAGTTCTGTAAATAAATTATTCAGTACTATTTTCCTAGATTCTGTATATATGTATTAGAATACAATATTTATCTTTCTCTTTCTGACTCACTTCACTCTGTATAATAAGTTCTAGGTTCATCCACCTCATCAAAACTGACTCAAATGCGTTCCTTTGCGACATAATGATTTAATATTTGTTTATATTGGAAAATACCACAAGAAGTCTAGTTAACATTCATCACCATACGGAGTTACAGATTTTTTTCCCTTGTAATGAGAACTTTAGAGATTTACTCTCAGCGACTTTCAAATATACATTATAGTATTATTACATTGTAGCCCATTATTACATTATATAATTTTTACATTGTAGTATTATTAATTATAGTCATCATATTGTACATTACATCCCCATGACTTATTTTATAATTGGAAGTTTGTACCTTTTGACAACTTCACCTATTTCACCTATACCCCACTCCCTGCCCTGCCTCTGGCAGCCGAAATCTGTTTTCTGCATCTGTAAGTTTGTTTTTTTTCTTTTAACGTTATACATATATGTGAAATCACATGGTATTTGTTTTTCTGTCTGACTTAGTTCACTTAACATAAGAGAAAGGTCCTTCTGTGTTGTTACAAATGGCAAGATTTCATTCTTGTAATGGCTGAATAATATTCCTCTGTGTGTGTGTGTGTATGACATTTTCTTTATGTACCCTTCCATTAGTGGACTCTTAGATTGCTTCCATGTCTTGATTATTGTACATATGGCTACAGTGAACATGGGTATAATATTTCATTGGGTCTGTGTACCATAATTTCACTTAATCATTCCCCTATTGATACACATTTATCTTTCCAAAAGACATTTCTTTTGCTATTATAAATGATCCTGCATTGAAGGATCATGTACATAGATCTTATCAAGTATTATGAATATTTGCAGTATGAACTCAGAAATAGAATTGAATCAAAAGTTGTGTGCATTTATAATTTTCATAGGTAATACCAAATTGCCTTCATAGAGATCCTGTATACAGTGTAATCAAAATTTTTGAACTTTGCCATTTTGATAGGTAATAAATAGTAACATCATGGCTTTAATTTTTATTTTATTATTATTAATGAGGTTGTTTGTCTTTTTTATCTGTTTAAGAACCATTTCTGCTTTCTTTACTGTGAGTTTTCTGTTTATTCCTATTCCCATTTTTTTGCTGGTGATTAGTAGGAGGTCTTTATAAATTAGCACATATCTGCACTATAACTTTCATATGTTTTAACTGTTATAGTGGAGGAATGGACCAGGTGCTATGTGCTCACAGATGAAAGGTCATTTAATTCTTCCTGGAGGAGAATACGGAAGGAAGTATTTGAGCTGAGTCTTGAAAGATAGATAGAATTTTGCAGGGAAATTGTGAGAAAGGTGTTTCAGTGGTGCAGAGGCATGAAAGTAAATGACATGAATACAGGATGAAGAAAGAGGAGGCAGAAATGTTACTAGAAAGGAGACTTCCTTTGAGTCTGAATAGTACGTGGGTTCTTTTTGGTTGAGAATTTGAAAGAGTATTGGTTGTACCAATTTACATCCCTACCTGGTAGTGAGGGAAAGTGTCCTAATTTTTAACAACTCTGGAGATCGTCAGTCTTTATTTGTGTTTCTTCATTGTATATCTGATTTGTACATTTTGCCCATTTTTCTTTTGAGCTATTTGTCTTTTTCCTTTCTGTGTTGTAGAAATATTTGTTTGTTAGGAACATAGATTATTTTGAGAATATTTTTTCTTTAAACGTTATTTTCTTTTATAGAAATTTTTCATTTTATGTCTTCCCCATATTCTGTTTCAGTACAACTTTAAAAGAGTTTTCCCTCACCTAAAAACTGTAGCATATGAAATATGCATGTTAAAAAAATGTTAAAATGTTAGGTGTTAAAAACATTTTTTTTTTTTTTACTGTTAATTTAAAAAAAAAAAAAAAAAGCACAACTATGAACAATTATTGTGGCGAGTGGAGACTACTCCCCCTTACGTTGTGTGGGCTTCTCTTGTGGAGCACAGCCTCTAGGTGTGCAGGCTTCAGTCGTCGCAAGCGTGCGCTCAGCAGCTGTGGTGCACAGGCTTTATTGCTCCATGGCATGTGGAGTCTTTTCAGACCAAGGAGTGAAATCATGTTTCCTGCATTGGCAGGCAATAATTCTTGTCCACTGAGCCACCAGGAAAGTCCTAGCTGTGGTTTTAGTTTATAATGTATTGGCTTTATAATATACCAAAAAATAGTTTTTTCCTGGCTAATTTTTTATCATGGATCTGAGACAGGGTAGAGGGGCTTGAACTTGCTTCTCTCTTCTGTCTTGTCACTCTGAATCTCCTCTCTTCTCCATGGTTTGCCAGTGATGTCTCTGACTCTGGTTCTGCTTCTCTCTTGACAATAGATTCTTTTTCTTGCTTCTTGGGTTGCAGCTCAGAATTTTTTATTGACCACTAGATACTTTGTGTAGAACAGTTGAGGCTAAAACATATAGTATTTGTGCCTGGAAAGGGACATACCTCTTCTGGCAAATATTGCTGAGCTGGGGTTGGGTTTTGTTACTGCTGTGGTTGCCACCAGCAGCGTCAGTTTCTGGACTGTTACCTTTGCTTGGGGTGAAGGCTGGGTTGCTGGAAGGTTTCCCGTGTTCCTGCTGCCTGCTCAGGGTTGAGCCTTGGCGGTGCGGCTGCACCTCACAAGGGGGTTGTGCTCCCTGTTACGGCTCCTCTCCTGGCAGAAGACTGTGGTTGCTCGGTGCTTGTCAGGCTCATGATGGGTGTGGAAGGGATTCTCACGTTCCAGAGCCTGCCTTTGTCTTAAGCAGGCCCAGTGCTGCTGGTCCTTGGGGATGGTTTTCTCCATATTTCTCTCCTCTCCCGCCATGGTCGACATCTATCGAAGCTGTTGTGCCACAGTGTCTGGGCCCTTCTGGAGCTTTACCGGTAGATGATATCACCATCAGGACTGTGTGCTACTGTCCCTCAAGGATACTGTCTTATTCTTCTTCTTTCATTTCCCTACACAGTTCCTTTCTTTCATTTACCTGTGCCCTAGAGTGGCGGTCCTCCACCTTTTTGGATCAGGGACTGGTTTCATGGAAGACAGTTTTTCCATGGACCAACCGTTTGGGGTGCGGATGTTGGTTTCAGGATGATTCAAGTGCATTACATTTATTGTGCACTTTATTTCTGCTATTACGTCAGCTCCACCTCTGATCATCAGGCTGTAGATCCCAGAAAGTTGGGGACCCCTGCCCTATAGGGCTTCAGGGTTACTTGTCTTTCTGGCAGCAGTGGCTGTTCTCTATGCTGCACCCTCGAAGGAGGCTCTCTATCTCCTGGCCTATTCCAGTCTTTCCTAGAAGAATCTGGTGGAGGTCTGAGGACGGGTGAGCGTGAACTTCTCTTGTGTCTAGCTCTCTCGGGTTTAAACTGTCACACTAGCACTAAAAGTTTAGCTGAGTTTTTTTTTTTTCTTCTTTTTACCTGCCTGCCTTCCTCTCATTCTCTGCTCTAGGCAAGATCCTCCTGGTTGTATACATGTGGAGTGGAGGGTGTGGGAAGATTTCAGACCTACTTGGTTGCCCTGCCATCATCAGCTCTGTGAAGGGTTCAAGAAAAGTTGTGATTCTGTCTGCCTGTCCTTGTTAATGCTCTTTCCAGCTTTTATTTCTATTGACTAGGTTTTATTCTGTCAGTTTTTACACTGTAAGTGTAAGCAGTACTTACACATTTCGTTTAATGAATAAACCAGCATCAGAGATGTTAGTGAATTTATTTATGTGGTTACACTGAGAAATAAGAATTCCGGACATTTGCATTCCATTATTAGTTATATGCCTTAGGCATTTTCTCTTTAGTTCTGTTTAGTTCAGTTTAGTTTGACTGAGGTTGTGTGTCCCCTACGCTGACCCTGATTCCTCAAATTAAAGACTCATTCAGCCTTAAAAAGACTTGGATCTCTAGGGTCACAGATCTTCAAGGCTCTTAAAATGAACTTTATTATAGTACTGATTTTTTTTGGTCTTGTTTTATTTGCGTAAGACCGCGGAATTGTTTTTCCTTTCATGGTCTTGGAGTTAGGAGACAGGAGAAGCAGGGAGAAAGTTATTATCTGACTGCAGTCTCTTACGACTCATTCTGTCTGCATGGTTTAGTTAGCCAGGTAACTGCAGCTAAACTGTGTTCTCTCTAGTTCAGACTACCAGGTGTTTCTCCCTCACCTTCCCCAAAACCTTTCTAATACAATTATATTACTCCCTGATAACATAGTTTTTATGTTCTCCGGATAGGCCTTACATACTGAATAAACAACAGAGTTCTTCTGGATGTGATTCTTATGAATAAAGACACACCTTTTGGAGGGTCAGGGACAACAGCAGGTGGTGGGTTTGTAAAGTTGATTATTATTGACAGATTTTAGTCAGTTGCAGTTTTGTCTTTTTTTTTTTTTTGAAGAAAGTGTTTCCCTAGAATCCTGTTTGCTCTATGTTAAATGATGTTGTAGGCTTCCCTGGTGGCTCAGTGGTAGAGAATCTGCCTGCCAATGCAGGAGATGCAGGTTTGATCCCTGGGTTGGGATGATCTCCTGGGGAGAAAGAAATGGCAACCCACTTCAGTATTCTTGCCTGGAAAATCCCACGGACAGAGGAGCCTGGTGGGCAACAGTCCATGGGGTTGCAAAAGAGTTAGACACAACTTAGCAGCTAAACAACAACAATGATGTTTTACTTTATTTATTTTTACAAGTGTTCATTTGTAACTTAACAGTATTTTCATTGAACCATCTCAAACCATTCAAAAAACCATCTCAAATTTTGTGAAACAAGGTCCAAAGCATAAATAAGTAAACTGCTGTATACCCAACTCAATCTCTTTATGTTCCTGACTTGTATCAGGTTTTGCAAATATTAGTTTAAAAATCACATTTTAGTCTCTGGGAATTTAATATTACTAATTGTAAATTAGATGGATAGGTTCAGTCGTGATGAAGAATTTAGTGGTGAAATCAGAATTTATGTAAAGTAAATCTGTGGGTTATAGCTACAGTTTTTATTCATTTGTTTATTTTAGATAGTTTATTACTAAAACAGGCTCTCTAGGCTCCTGCCCCTATTGGCCACTCTACTCTTTTACTAAATATAAGATGTGATGTCTTCAGTTTGGAAGGTTTCAGGATTTTGTGGTGTACTTCCACATAGTGCTGAGGCATGTTGCATCCATCCACTCGGGCACCTACTTAGACTTGTCGGCAGTCCAGTAGGGCACCTGTGTCCCATTAAAAATGAGTGTTGTCATTATCTGCTATTCTGTCAAATTGCTTATTAGCTGGGAGGATACTATTATTAGTTGTAGTAATAAGAATTCATTGAGTGCTGTAAGTGAGCATGGAATTATATGTTGGATTGGTTTTTGAGGTTTTTTTTTTTAAATATCATTTTACTGTCATCCATTTCTTCTGCATAAATTTTATAGGACCTCATACTAAGTTTTCTATTGCTGCCATAGCAAATTACCACAGACTTTGTGGCTTAAAGCAACTCAAGTTTATCATCTTGCAGTTCTGTAGGTCAGAATTCTGATATGGATCTCACTAGACTAAAATTAGGGAGCTGTCAGAGCTTCGGTCCTTTCTAAAGGCTCTAGAGGAGAATCTGTTTCCTTGCCATTTCCAGCTTCAAGAGCTACCCATATTCCTTAGCTCGTGGCTCCCCCTTCCTCCATCTTCAAAGCTAGGAATGGCATATTGGGTCCATTTCATGCTCAGATTTCTCCTTCCCATTGCTGTGAGATGAGGATGAGAAAGGAGGTTTCTCTGCTTTCAGGAACTGTGCGATTAGATTGGGCCTGCCTGAATAGTCCAACATCATCTCAAGGTAATCACCCTGCAGAGTCCTTTTTGCTGTGCAGATGTGGGCATATTTGGGAAGCCATAATCTTGTGTACCACAGAACCCAGACATCTTTCTAGGATAGTATTTCCCTAATTTAAAGCGTTTATGGTTAAAAGATTAAAGGGGTGATTGGAATTAATGCTGAGAAAGTATATCAGATCACCTCTCCTTCTGTCTTCTTAGCTTCAAACTCTTACCTGCAATTCCCTGTGGAACACATTTTCTTAGATATTTTGTAAGCACCTTGTTGGTGAAACCACCCTGCGATTATCGTTGCCCACACGTCTGTGAGCTGATCTGAGCTGGGTTTGTATAGGTGTCTCTGATGACCTTGGCCGGGCTTGCTGTGCCTCTCTGAATCTGCAGGTCAGCTGAGAGTTGTCTAATCTAGCCTGGGGCTCTGTGGAGCCAGCTCTGTTGTTCACTTGTCTCTCATCCTCCCACCTTTGGGCTAGCCCAGGCCTGTGCTTATGAAGATGGCAGAAAGACAAACTTACAAGTGGAAACAGATGAAGCCTCTTAAGGTCTAAGCTTAGAGCATAGAATCTGTCAGTTTTGCTTTATTCTATTGGCCTACTAGTCATGTGACCAAATCAAGGCCCTTTTAAGTGGGCGGAACTGCAAAGTCACTTAGCAAAGGGACTTGAGAGAGGAGGCAAGGAACTGGGGCCATTGGTGCAACTAACCCCACACTCAGACTCTCTATTGCCCCAAACTGAACTCATCTCCGTGACTACCTCCCTCAAAAGAAACCTGTTTTGCTTTCTTTATTTCTGGTTTTAGTTAATGATACTACTCATGTCTAATCATGCGAGCCAGAAACCTGCGTAGTATCCTAGAGTCATCTCTTTCCCCTTTGTCTTCTGTATTTACCTTGTAAAATGTCTCTGTAATCTGTCCAGCCTAGTATCATCACTGTTCTGCTTCAGGCTGTCATGTCTCCTTGAGAAGAGAGGGAGGGTTGCCTCTTTAATCGTCTCCAGTGTGCTTCCTTCAGATCCATCCCTTATATTGCAGCCAGAATACTCTGTGTGAAATACAGGCGCCACCCCTGTCCAGTGGCTTCTCATTGTCTCTAGAGGAGGCCTCTGTTATCTGGACTCTCCAGCCTCCTGTGCTGCTGTTTCCTGAAGTAAAGTTCAAGAGACAGCAAAATGCGGCCAGAGGGCCATTACGTTTTTAAGTGATGTTTTTTACATTTTTAAGGGAAAAGAGAATAGCATTTTGTGACACATGAAAATTACAAAATTTAAACCAGTGTTCGTGAATAAAGTTTTACTGGAACAAAACTATGCTCATTCGTTTTTGTGTTGTGTATGGCTGCTTTCGCATTGGAATGGCAGGGTTGAGTCACTGAGATGAGTCCATAAAACATTTACTGTCGGAACCCCTTCCAGAAAAAGCTTACCAACCCCTCCTCTAGTCATCTAGAACTTATAATGGCTCCCCTCATGTACCATTCTGTTAATCATGCCTCAGTACTTTTATTATCTTGTTTCTTTGCCTGGATAACTCTGTTTTTTTAAATAATAGCTCTATTGAGGTACAATTTGCATACCATACAATTCACCCGCTTAAAGTGTGCAACTTGGTGATTTTTATAGTGTGTTCACAGAGTTGGAACATTTCATTAATCTTCCCTGTAAACCCCATGGCCATTAGCAGTCACTTCCCATTTCTCTATCCCCTCCCCAGCCCTAGACAACCTGAATCTACTTTCAATTTCTGTAGGTGTACCCATTTTTTTTTTTTTTCCTGCCCATTCTTGACATTTCCTATAAATGGAACCTATACAATGTGTGGTCTTTTGGAACTGGCTTCTTTCACTTAGCATTCTGTGTTTAAGGTTCATAGAAATTGTAGCATGTATCATTGCTTCATTCCTTTTCACTGCCTATTAATACTCTGCTGTATGGATATACCACATTTTGTATAGTCAGCTTGTTTTGCCTTTTGACTTTTATTGAGTAATGCTGCTCTGAACAGTTGTGTACAAGTTTTTGTGTGTCCATGTTTTTGTTTCTCTTAGGTTTATATTTAGGCGGCTACTTCCTCATCCTTTACGAATTGACTCTGGGGTCTTTTTTTTTTTTTTTCCCCCAACTCTTCCCTGCCTGCTAGGCTGGGTTAACTGTCTTTTCCCCATGGCCCTGATAACATTCTCATAGTATTTACCACATCATATTGAAGTTATCTGTTTACGTGAACATCTTCCCTACTTTGAGTTTCTGGAGAGCAATATCAATACCTTATCCAACTTTGTATCAACTGCAAACAGTTGAAAAATTTGCTTAATATTTGTTGAACTAAAAAAAAACTATAAAGCAGTCTGTGCTTTTGAATGAAAATAAACTTTATCTTTTGTCATTTTTTTCTGTCTAATATAAGTATATTAGCTTCCTTTTTAAGTCTCTTGGTACATATTTAGATAACTGATTTGAATTTTTTTTAAGGCCTGCAAAGAAAACAAAAAAAGGTACTAAAGAAAAAGCATCAAATGAGAAGAAAGATGATATAGAAAAAATAAAATCATATCCTTTTATGGAAGGGGAACCTGAAGACGATGTCTACCTAAAACGCTTATACCCAAGGCAGATATACGAGGTGGAGAAAGCTGTTCACTTACTTAAGAAATTTCAAGTTTTGGACTTTACAAATCCAAAGCAAGGTGTTTATCTTGATTTGACACTGGATATGACACTGGGGAAGAAGGTATGTAGACTGAATTAAAATTTATTTGTCAACAGTGGTTTAATGAATTGCTGTTTCTTAACTTAAAATATGTTTTGTCTCCTGTAATAATTTTTAGAAAAATCTTATGCTCTTTCTGAACTTTAGGATGAGAAATATTGAAGTTTGTCTTTTAGTTTTCCAAATAATAATATAGAATGTTGAACTCATTCTTGTAGAGTCACTGAACATATATCTCCTGTTTGTCTGGAAGTCATTGTAGGAACAAAAGTAGGGTGAAAATTAACTGAGCTATTACTGTAACTGAAAAATGACTTAAGCTGTCCAGGCATGTTGTTCCTTCTTGGTCAGTAAGGACTTTGGATAGCTTGGTGGCCTGAAGATGTGTTCCTCAGAATCCTGGGTTGAGACTAAGTTTGGATGGGGTGCCAAGCCCCTTACACTCATCTCAACCAAAACATTTCTTCTTTGTCTGCTTATATATTGCAGATCCACAAAAGACTTGTTTATAAAATTCTAAAGGTGGGAAAAATACTAGATTAGAATTGAGGTCCATTACAGCTCTCAATTTGATAGACTTCTCACTTAAGAAATTAATTTATTTGGAGATGATACTTTGATTTTTATTCTGAGGATGTCTTTTGTTTTTTTTTCAAACTGGAGGATCTGTGTTTTTGAGTACAATTTAACAACCCCAGCAGCAGCAAGTAATTGAGGAGGAGGAATAAAACTTAGTGCTGAAGAGCATAGGCTGCCATTGTATTACAGGCCAGAATCCTGGGGTCACCAGTTCCTGCTCTTTGAGCTTCTGGTTTAACCTCTCCAAAGCCCAGTTTTTCCCTTTCTTTATAAAGGGAAGTAAAATGCTTATTTTCATGCATGTTCTCATTTAATTCTATAATAATCTCAAAAGAGGAAGCTGAGACATTGAAAGTGAAGTAACTTGCTCAAGGTCACCAGAGGTGGGGGTGGAATTAGGATTTAAATAAAGGTCTGTTTCATTTCTTGGTTATTTTTTGTTTATTTCAATCCTATTGAAATTTTATACTATAGTGTTACTGTTCTTTTATTTTAAAACGTTGTAGTGTCTAACATAACAACTTTCTCAGTCAACCAATAGTGTAATTTATAACGAAGTATTGTAGACCACAAGTTTCATTTTGTAAATGTTAGCCACTTGTAAACTAATAACCTTGAAAAGGTTCAGTTTTCTTCCTGAGACCTTTTTTGTTCTTGACAGAGTGCTTGTAAAACAAGCCAGTATTACCCCCCAGGGGTTGCTATTATTGTGATTGCTTGCCATTGAAAAATTTACTGAAGCCAGTTGTGACATGTTAATGGCAAAGGAATGACAGTCAGTAAAACTGAGTTGCATGTCTGACATAAAGTGTGCTTAAGAGTTTGTGCCTTCTTGTCTGAAAAGAAATTCTCAGGAGGTTATCTTCCTCAAGTTTTTCAAAAATAAGATCTTTCAATCAGTTTTAATTATGAAACGACTTTTTCTGGACCTTAAGGCTGCACCAAAACTATGGGCCAGAACTTGTTTCCGTGTGAAGTCTCCCTAAGAGATCCGAGTCACAGGTCTAGACAGGTCCTTGGCCCAGTGACTAAACAAATTAGTTTTGAGGTCCTGTAAAAACTCCACCCATATTAGGATGCCTCAAATGCATGCCATTATTTGGGATTTTCCGACTGACTTCCCATGCATGTCTGGAAGTGGTGGGTGGTCCAGGTTGTTTCAAAATAGACCTGCTCGAAATGGCCTTTCAGATTTGGCAGTCTGTCTTGGATTTAGAGTTAATATCATCAGATTCACCTGATTGTTTAGAATCAACATGGAAATTAGGAGTGACCCACTGAGCAGATTAGCTGGATATATTGTTCTGTGTGCATAGCTGTATACATGTCCTCCTTGATGATGTAAAAAAATATATATATATCTTTTTTGAATTTAATTCTAGGTAGAAAACACTTATTGGCATCCATCATGTGGAAGGCCTTGTACCAGGTGCTAGGGAAGATAAAGTGAAAGTGAAGTCGCTCAGTTGTGTCTGACTCTTTGCGACCCCATGGACTGTAGCCTATCAGGCCCCTCTGTCCATGGTCTTTTCCAGGCAAGAGTTCTGGAGTGGATTGCCATTTCCTTCTCCAGGGGATCTTCCCAACCCAGGGATCGAACCCGGGTCTCCTGCATTGCAGGCAGACGCTTTGCAAACACAGATCTTAGTTTAATATGTGAGACTGTGTAGAGAAAGAAGCCACATGCCATGGGACTGTGGAGTTGGGGAAAGAGGTTTATATCTTTATTTTGATTTGTTACAAAGGAAATATAATCTCTTATGCTTTAACATGTAATCAGTGAATTTTTTGGATATTAGAAAAGATGAATGAATTTTGTATAATTGTTTTTCCATTGTTGTATATTTAGAAAAAAGTGGAGCCATTTACCAGTGTTCTTAGTTTGCCATACCCATTCATTTCAGAAATGAGTAAAGTTGCTGTATTTACAGGGGTGAGTAACTTTTGTCAGCTTTTTATATCCTTTAGTTTTTTGACACATTACATCAATCAATGATTAGAATAACTGAATAGAGTTGGAGAAAATCCTGGCATTCCCCTAGAATATTTTCCCCATGTGAAACTCAAAGCAGTTAAATGGCTTATTTGAGGTCATATCATTAGTTTGAGAAAGAGCTCAGCCACAACATTAACTTCATCATTATTATCTACCATTTTATGTTTCTCACAAGAGAAGTATTTATCCTGCTAGCTGCTGCTTCCTGCTGAAACTCTCCAAACGACAAAAATAACATTGACTTTAAAGCAGTGGGCCATTTAGTGCTGTGAAGACACAGAAACCACACTTTTAAAATGATCTAGTCTGTAAAGTCAAGAAAGTCACGGCAGTAACGAGTATAGTAATACAGCTCTTTGTCATTGTTTTTGTATTATGCACATTTGTTTATAATATGCTCATGAGTTTGTTTTGTAAAGTGTTTTTCTTGCTGTCATCTCACTTACAATGAAGAAATTCTTTGTTTTTTTTTCCCCAGAATACAGCTCTTAGAATGCCACAAAACTTGAGTAAATAGTGACATATTTTTACAGTAAATCCAAATGGTATAAATGAAGCATACAGAGAAAAAAACCTAATACTGTGTATTTTTCTTTTGGATTTTCAGACAGTAGGCTAAATTTTGGTTCTCATTTCTAAAATTTAAAAATCTTTACTCTTGTAATACTGGATTGATAAAATGTCTCCATTTAAAGAAGCAAAACTAAATAATCTGTTATTTTTGGAAAATGATGTATTGATGACATTAGAGACTTAGGACCACTTGGTGGGTTTTTAATATGCCGTTTTGACACATTTCCTCATATATTAGTCAAGAAATGCCTTCAGTTCAGTTCAGTCGCTCAGTTGTGTCTGACTCTTTGCGACCTCATGAATCAGCACGCCAGGCCTCCCTGTCCATTACCAGCTCCTGGAGTTCACCCAAACCCATGTCCATCGAGTCAGTGATGCCATCCAGCCATCTCATCCTCTGTCGTCCCCTTTCCCTCCTGCCCCCAGTCCCTCCCAGCATTAGAGTCTTTTCCATTGAGTCAGCTCTTTGCATGAGGTGGCCAAAGTACTGGAGTTTCAGCTTTAGCATCAGTCCTTCCGGTGAACACCCAGAACTGATCTCTTTTAGAAGGAACTGGTTGGATCTCCTTGCAGTCCAAGGGACTCTCAAGAAATGCCTTAATCACCTGCAAACTAAGCTTGTTCTGAATGTACTATCTCTGATGCATCTAGTTGAAAACTGATGCAGTTTCAATTAAAAGTAAAAAATACAGTTTTTATTTTGAACTGTGGTATTTCTGACAAAATACTTGAAAGCAGACTGAATTTCTTTAAAGACTAATGTTCAAACTATTGTATTTTTTGGTAGAATGCATCAGAAATTAAAATAGCAGAAGAAAATGGAGCTGCATTTGCAGGAGGAACTAATCTCATTCAGAAGGTACAGTATTTTCATATTCATCAGAAATTGTTCTGTTATTTTTGCCATCCATTGATTTATTACATGTGGAGCATAACTACTCTGTTCATATCTTTTGATAAATGGTAAGTAGACATTTACAGAACAGGTGATTTTCCTACTCCTTTGAGTCTCAAAATCAAGCTAAGAAAAAACTATCCAGACAACCTGATATTAGTTATACTTGATTTGTATTTGTGATTTTTTTGTTTCTTTCTTATGTGTTTGTGAGAATTTTATGGATAGACTGGAAAGGACAGTATGACTCTTGTGGTTTTAAATGTGAGATTTAAGGTGAAGTCTGAAAGGTAGCCTATATGGATATCTCTATTCATATTTCAAAGGCCAGATGTTTGTTTTGCCTTATTGGAGTGGAAAGTGTGATTTACTTTAGTAGATTACAAGGATAGTATCTGACCTCTGTAATATGGTACTTTTGGTTACTCTTACATTTACCACACCAGCTCTCCCAACTCCATCAGTTCAAGTGGTATAAACAAAAAAATGTTATGCAGCCTACCTTGAGAAAATAGCAAAGAAGTGGTGGAGCCCATTTGAAGCAAAGACGTTTGTTTGTTTTAGTTTATTTATTTTAATTGGAGGCTAATTACAATATTGTAGTGGTTTTTGCCATACATTGATATGAATCAGCCATAGGTGTACATGTGTTCCGCTTCCTGAACCCCCCTCCCACCTCTCTCCCCATCCTATCCCTCAGGGTCATCCCAGTGCACCAGCCCTGAGCACCCTGTCTCATGCGTCGAACCTGGACTGGCGATCTATTTCACATATGATAGTATACATGTTTCAGTGCTATTCTCTCAAATCATCCCACCTTTGCCTTCTCCCATAGAGTCCAAAAGACTGTTCTATACATCTACGTCTCTTTTGCTGTCTCGCATACAGGATCATCGTTATCATCTTTCTAAATTCCATATATATGTGTTGGTATACTGTATTGGTGTTTTTCTTTCTGACTTACTTCACTCTGNTTTCTTACATGATATTATACATGTTTCAATGCCATTCTCCCAAATCATCCCACCCTCTCCCTCTCCCACAGAGTCCAAAAGACTGTTCTATACATCTGTGTCTCTTTTGCTGTCTCATATACAGGGTTATTGTTATCATCTTTCTAAATTCCATATATATGTGTTAGTATACTGTATTGGTGTTTTTCTTTCTGACTTACTTCACTCTGTATAATAGGCTCCAGTTTCATCCACCTCATTAGAACTGATTCAAATGTATTCTTTTTAATGGCTGAGTAATACTCCATTGTATATATGTACCACAGCTTCCTTATCCATTCACCTGCTTGATGGACCTCTAGGTTGCTTCCATGTCCTGGCTATTATAAACAGTGCTGCGATGAACAATGGGGTACCTGTGTCTCTTTCAGTTCTGGTTTCCTTGGTGTGTATGCTCAGCAGTGGGATTGCTGGGTCATAAGACAGTTCTATTTCCAGTTGTTTAAAGAATCTCCACACTGTTCTCCATAGTGGCTGTACTAGTTTACATTCCCACCAACAGTGTAAGAGTGTTACCTTTTCTCCACACCCTCTCCAGCATTTATTGCTTGTAGACTTTTGGATTGTCAGAACGGCTGGCATGAAATGGTACCTCATTGTGGTTTTGATAGATTTTCTTTTATAGTATGGCTTTGTATTATGTGTTACTGGAGGGGGGCATGGCAACCCATTCCAATATTCTTGCCTGGAGAATTCCCATGATCAGAGGAGCCTGGTGGACTTCAGTCTGTGGGTTTGCAAAGAGTTGGACATGAATGAGTGACTAAGCATATATCTGCTATGGTTTCCATCTTTGGTGTAAGTTGACCTCAAGGCCATTATTCTTCTGTGCATATATTAAGGAAAATGTCAACAAAAATACTGAAATTTGATTTTATCCAGCTAGAATATTAATTTGAAGATTAATTTGAGAACATTAATATCTTTGTAGTATAGCAATAGTATATACTGGTGGCTTCCAGGATATAATAGTTTCCCTGGTGGCTCAGAGGTTAAAGCGTCTGCCTGCAATGTGGGAGACCTGGGTTTGATCCCTGGGTTGGGAAGATTCTCCTGGAGAAGGAAATGGCAACCCACTCCAGTATTCATGGACGGAGGAGCCTGGTGAGCTACAGTCCATGGGGTCGCAAAGAGTTGGACACTGCTGAATGACTTCACTTTCACTTTAATAGTAGCTCCAAAAGTATGAGGTTTTTGTTCAGTCACTCAGTCATGTCCAACTATTTGTGATCCCACAACTGCAGAATGCAAGTCTTCTCTGTCCTTCACCATTTCCTGGACTTTGCTCAGACTCATGGCCATTGAATTGATGATGCCATCCAACCATCCCATTCTCTGCCATCCTCTTCACCTCCCGCCTTCAGTCTTTCACAGCATCAGAGTCTTTTCTAATGAGTCAGCTCTTCATATCGTGTGGCCAGAGCATTGGAGTTTCACCTTCAGCATTAGTCCTTTCAATGAATATTCAGGACTGATCTCCTTTAGGATGGACTGGTTGGATCTCCTTGCAGTCCAAGAGACACTCAAGAGTCTTCTCCAACACCACAGTTCAAAAGCATCATTTCTTTGGTGCTCAGCTTTCTTTATAGTCCAAAGCTCATGTCTATACATGACCACTGGAAAAACTATAGCCTTGACTAGATGGACCTTTGTTGGCAAAGTAGCATCTCTGCTTTTTAATATACTGTCTAGGTTGGTCACAGCTTTTCTTCCAAGGAGCAAACATCTTTTAATTTCATGGCTGCAATCAACATCTGCAATGATTTCAGACCCCAAGAAAATAAAGTCTGTCACTGTTTCCATTGTTTCCCCATTTATTTGCCATGAAGTGATGGTACTGGATCCCATGAATTTAGTTTTTTGAATGCTGAGTTTTAAGCCAGGTTCTTTATTCTCCTCTTTCACCCTCATCAAGAGACTCTTTAGTTCCTCTTTGCTTTCTGCCATAAGGGTGGTGCCATCTGCATATTTGAGGTTATTAACATTTCTCCTGGCAATCTTGATTCCAGTTTGTGCTTCATCCAACCCATCATTTTGCATAATGTACTCTGCATATAAGTTAAATAAGCAGGGTGACAATATACAGCCTTGACATACTCTTTTCCCAAATTGGAACC
>SJYX01014300.1:176496-219493 GCA_006410675.1 Oreotragus oreotragus
GGCTCCAGTTTCATCCACCTCATTAGAACTGATTCAAATGTATTCTTTTTAATGGCTGAGTAGTACTCCATTGTGTATATGTACCGCAGCTTTCTTATCCATTTGTCTGCCAATGAGCATCTAGGTTGCTTCCATGTCCTGGCTATTATAAACAGTGCTGTGATGAACATTGGGGTACATGTGTCTCTTTCAATTCTGGTTTCCTCAGTGTGTATGCCCAGCAGTGGGATTGCTGGGTCATATGGCAGTTCTATTTCCAGTTTTTTAAGGAATCTCCACACTGTTCTCCATAGTGGCTGTACTAGTTTGCATTCCCACCAACAGTGTAAGAGGGTTCCCTTTTCTCCACACCCTCTCCAGCATTTATGGTTTGTAGACTTTTTGATGATGGCCATTCTGACCAGCATGAGATGGTACCTCACTGTGGTTTTGATTTGCATTTCTCTGATAATGAGTGATGTTGAGCATCTTTTCATGTTTGTTAGCCATCTATATGTCTTCTTTGGAGAAATGTCTGTTTAGTTCTTTGGCCCATTTTTTGATTGGGTCATTTATTTTTCTGGAATTGAGCTGCAGGAGCTGCTTGTGTATTTTTTGAGATTAATTCTTTGTCAGTTGCTTCATTTGCTATTATGTTTTCCCATTCTGAAGGCTCTCTTTTCACCTTATAGTTTCCTTTGTTGTGCAAAAGCTTTTAGGTTTGATTAGGTACCATTTGTTTATTTTTGCTTTTATTTCCATTACTCTAGGTGGTGGATCATAGAGGATCCTGCTTTGATTTATGTCGGAGAGTGTTTTGCCTATGTTTTCGTCTAGGAGTTTTATAGGAGTTTTCTGGTCTTATGTTTAGATCTTTAATCCATTTTGATTTTATTTTTGTGTATGGTGTTAGAAAGTATTCTAGTTTCATTCTTTTACAAGTGGTTGACCAGTTTTCCCAGCACTACTTGTTAAAGAGATTGTCTTTTTTCCATTGTATATTCTTAAAGCAAAGACATTTGTTTTTTTAAAGATGTGGGAAGAAGAGGCACATCTCTCTATGCTATTCTTTAGAACTCTGCATTCAAATGGGTATATCTTTCCTTTTCTCCTTTGCCTTTTGCATTTCTTCTTTTCTCAGCTATTTGTAAGGCCTCATCAGACAGCTGTTTTGATTTTTGCATTTCTTTTTCTTGGGGATGGTCTTGATCACTGCCTCCTGTACAACATCATGAATCTCCATCCGTAGTTCTTCAGGCACTCTATCAGATCTAATCCCTTGAATCTATTTGTCACTTCTACTGTATAATTGTAAGGAATTTAGGTCATACTGGAATGGTCTGGTGGTTTTCCCTACTTTCTTCAATTTAAGTCTGAATTTGGCAGTAAGGAGTTCATGATCTGAGCAAAAGTCAGTTCCCTGTCTTGTTTTTGCTGATTGTATAGAGCTTCTTCATTTTTGGCTGCGAAGAATAAATCAGTCTGATCTTGCTATTGACCATCTGGTAATGTCCATGTATAGAGTTTTCTCTGGTGTGTTGGAAGAGGGTATTTGCTATGACCAGTATGTTCTCTTGGCAAAACTCGGTTAGCCTTTGCCCTGCTTCATTTTGTACTCCAAGGCCAAATTTACCCGTTAGTCCAGGTATCGCTTGATGTCCTACTTTTGCATTCCAGTCCCCTATAATGAAAAGGACGTCTTATTTGGGTGTTATTTCTAGAATGTAGATCAAGAAACAACAGTTAGAACTGGACATGGAACAACAGACTGGTTCCAAATAGGGAAAGGAGTACATCAAGCCTGTATATTGTCACCCTGCTTATTTAACTTATATGCAGAGTACATCATGTGAAATGCTAGGATGGATGAAGCACGAGCTGTAATCAAGATTGCCGGGAGAAATGTCAATAACCTCAGGTATGCAGATAACACCACCCTTATGGCAGAAAGTGAAGAAGAAATGAAGAGCCTCTTGATGAAAGTGAAAGAGGAGAGTAAAAAAGTTGGCTTAAAACTCAACATTCAGAAAACTAAGATCGTGACATCTGATCCCATCACTTTATGGCAAATAGATGGGGAAACAATGGAAACAGTGAGAGACTTTATTTTCCTGGGCTCCAAAATCACTGCAGATGGTGACTGCAGCCATGAAATTAAAAGACACTTGCTCCTCGGGAGAAAAGCTATCACCAACCTAGATAGCATACTAAAAAGCAGAGACATTACTTTGCCAATAAAGGTCCGCCTAGTCAAAGCTATGGTTTTTCCAGTAGTCATGTGTGGATGTGAGAGTTGGACTATAAAGAAAGCTGAGTGCCAAAGAATTGATGCTTTTGAACTGCGGTGTTGGTGAAGACTCTTGAGAGTCCCTTGGACTGCAAGATCAAACCGGTCAGTCCTAAAGGAAATCAGTCCTGAGTATTCATTGGAAGGAGTTATGCTGAAGCTGAAACTCCAATACTTTGGCCACCTCATGGGAGGAACTGACTGATGTGAAAAGACCCTGATGCTGGGAAAGATTGAAGACAGGAGGAGGAGGGGACAACAGAGGATGAGATGGTTGGATGGTATCACTGACTCAATGGACATGAGTTTGAGTGGGCTCTGGGATTTGATGATGGACAGGGAAGCCTGGAGTACTGCAGTCCATGGAGTTGCAAAGAGTCGGACACGACTGAGTGACTGAACTGAATGGCTTTAAGTACATTTTGCTTTAATTTTAATACATGTGAAATGTCACAAGTATGCTTGGTTCTGAGGGATTTTTAAATTGTTTCATTTTTACTTGTCTCTAAATTGTGATTTCCATCTATAGAGTTTTGTGATATTTTTTGATATGATCTTAAAGGCTAAATGGAGCATAACTTTCAAACATAATTTAATCCAAAGGAAAATGTTTTAGAATCAAGATTAGAAAATCTTGGAGTGGAAATTTCACATATAGTTCTTTGATGTTTCAAAATTGGCTCTGCTTTCATGTTTGTAGTGATGAGAGCCCTGATTTTGGAGCCAAACCGCCTCTGTTTGGTTCTGGGTCTGCCACTTAAAAGTGCAGACTGATTTGTTCTCCCCAAGCCCTCAACTTCCTTGTCTAGAATGTGTGGTCAATATTAGTACTTGCCTTGTAGGGTTGTTGTATACACTTGGTGAACTAAACCATGTAACGTGTTTAGCACGTTACAAATATTTGAAGTATACTTAGCACATTACAAGTATTCTAGGAATACTTGTCACATGCCAAGGATTCTTTTTATGTAAATTATTATTGTTCAGGGCTTCCCACGTAGCTCAGTCAGTAAAGCATCTGCCTGTAATGTAGGAAACCTGAGTTTAATTCCTGGGTTGGGAAGTTCCCCTGGAGAAAGAAATGACAACTCACTCCAGTATTCTTTCCTGGAGAATCCCACGCACAGAGGAGCCTGGCAGGCTACAGTTCATGAGATCGCAAGAGCTGAAGACAACTTTGCCCTATCTTTCTTTCTATTATTGTTCAGGAGAGCATAGTATGCCATTTAGGGATTAAAGAATTTGTAAAAAGAAAAAATAGTAACAGGAAAATAAAATTCCAAAATCATGCTTAATTTTGCTAGAGTTCAAGTTTTTATAGTTTAATGTGTAACCCCAAACTAAGGCTTTGAATGACATATTGTGGTAAGATTTTATGCAAAGAATCACTGGTAAGATAATTGTTGCCCAGGCAGTATTGCTCTAAAAAGTTGCTTCAATTTTAAATGAGCTAAATTTTTAAATGGAGTATACTGTAGAAGTAAAGTAATTATTCTGGGTACCTGCCTGAATTAATTTAAAATGTCTTCTAAAAATTGAAATTATTCTCTTTGCTCTTAGAATGGAATTAGACTATGCATAATAAATTATAAGTAAACTTGTCTTTGACCATTCCATTCCTCTTTTATTTTTTTGGAGGCAAAAGGAATTTTAGTTTCAGTTCTTTGTGAAACTGATTTCAGATTCAGTTGTCTTGATGCTCCAAATTTAGGAAAGCGATGTGGTTGCTAATGATTTGGCAGCTAGTGGTTATTAATTTTACATGTGATCTTGCAAAAATTTCAGTATTTTTTTTCAGTTTTGATGGACATACAAATTCAACTTTGTTGGGACTGTATGAACCACGTATACATCAGTGCAATGTTCTAGCTTGCAGAACCAGCATAAGTAATCAACACTTTTGACTAACATAACCCCATGGAAGAATTAAACCTATTAAATGTTTGTTTATAATGGATGTGGCTATTTTTTAAAAGCAAACATTAGAAAATGTTTTGCTTCTGAAGATTTTCATAATTGGTAAATATGTTCATATGATCCTTGTGTTTGAAGAAAGGAATTGTGCTTAATATGTATTTTCTAAATTATAAAAAATTACTACTACATTAGACATAATCTTTAGAAAAATAAAGCTTTTTATGTAATCTAAGGTTATCTTTTCCCTCCTGATTTTCAGATTTTGGATGATGAAATTCAAGCAGATTTTTATGTAGCTGTTCCAGAAATAATGCCCGAGCTTAATCCATTAAGGAAGAAACTGAAAACAAGATTTCCTAAGTTTAATCGAAGTAAGGGAGAGTTCTTTTACTACTTCAGTACTCTATCAATAGCTTTCTAATATTTACATTTAATTAGAAAACAAAATTGCTAATATATATGTAGAATAAATAATATGCTCTGGTATTTCAGTTTTGTATTACATAAGAACGTGTAGAATTTTTTTCCTTTGGCATTAATATTGGTGATTTAATGTAATTTGAAAACCTAGTTGCTTTATAATACCAGATCTTTAAATTTAGGCCATATTCTTGTTTTAAATTAGTGAAACACATTACCCGCTAGGTATATTATCATCATACTATCTTATGTCTCTTTGTCAAAATAACATGTATGCTTGTTTATGTTAGCCTTCATCATCTGTATATGCTGGCTTACTGTATATGGTTCTGCAGTTATTTCCCCTGAGCAACTTTCCCCTTGTGAATATTTGCCCCTTACGAAATTAAGTAAGAAAAGTATGGGTGCTACATAAATAGCCTTGTTATAAAGTATGAATTGTTACATGATAAATTCACAAGATGCAGTAGGTGTTCAATAGAGGAGGAATTTACACATAGATGGGGAAATCAGAGAAGGCATCCTAAAGGGGGTGACGTTTAAACTGTACATTGAATAATTTGATAAGCAGACTAAGAGGGATATTTTAAGTAGAATCTGTTAATCATAGACACTGAAGTAAGTCAGAATTTACAGACTACACTGAAGAAATATCAGTTAGTTTTCTTTGGTGGTAGTGAATGGTGCCCCTACTTTGAAATGAAAAAGAATATGTTAGAAAGGTAGATTGATGCTGTATTGAGCAGAATCTTGAATAAGATCCTCATAAATTTGGACCTTGATTCTGTATTCAGCAGGACTCTCTTAGAAGTTTTTTTAAGTTGGGGGATTCTTTAGAGCTTTAATCTAGCAAGAGTTTGTAAAATGTACTGGCATGAAATCAAAAGTAGAGGCAAGGAAACCAGTTCAGATGCAGTTGCCAGAGATTAATAAAGGTGAGGCTTAAAGTCTTCATAATGAGTCTTGAGTAAAGAGGACAGATGTCAAAGATAATAGGACTTTGCACTATGTAGTTAGGAATGGACATGTTAAGAGAGAGAAAGGAAAGAGTCAAATGATGCTGAGATTTTTAAACCTAGGGATCTCTCCTAATAAGTTGATATCATTAATGCAAATGGGGAGTAGGTTTGGGAGGAGAGAGTATGTTCACTAGCCGACATAGTTTCTTTTAGGTGATGCTGAATTTCTGCTGTAGATAGATGTTTTTTCAAATAAAATTTTATAAGGTAAAAGAGCAGATATTTTAAAATTATTTTAGTAGATCTTCAAATTTTAACTCTAGTTGAGCTAAAAAAATCCTGCTAAAATTCTTCATATATGATAGCCACTAATGCTCATCTGAGTTATAGATCATGTTCTGTACTGGAAGCAAATTCAAATGAACTCTTCAGTTCTTTTGTTATATTGGAGTTTTGTTTATTTTTAATAGCCTGCATTGAATAACACATCCTTGTGAGGTACTGGATGGAGGTTTGGTACTTGTTATTAGGAATTTCCATTATAGTAGTGTTTGTGTTCATGGAATCACACTACATTCTTTCCTAAAACCTGAAATTGAACATTATTTTAAAAATTAAACCAGAATTGCAGTTGAATTTGAAGATAATTCTCTTAATTTTTTTCCTAATTGAATTCAAGCTCAATAAAGCCAAATAATACTAAAGATAGTCAATTAAAAGTGAAACTGAATACCGAGTATATCTGTATTCAGCTCGCTTATTGCTTTGCATGGTTAACTGGTTTTTCACGGAAATTAATTTTGTCACTTTTGCTAACTTTATCCATTCTTTGAATAATTTTTGGTCTCAGTTTTCTCTAGTGTTGAGGTTTTTTAATTGCCATTTTCATCACAAAATTTGGGATAATTAGTTTTAGTCTGAAAGGTTTTCAAAGAACATTTCTTTATTACAAAGAAGAAAAGTTTCCCCTGAAAATGTTTATTTTTATTAGTGGGCTTTACTTTATTTCTGCTTTCATAAAGAATCATAGCTTCTGTATACAATGGTCAAGTTACCTAGGTATGTCCCCCACCTGCATTTGCTTACCAGATCGTCTTGGAAAAACAGACAGACCTTTCACCTTCCCCGACTTTTTATTCTCACCCCACGTGATCTGTTCAACAGCACTGGCGAAACATTTGCGTTCTTTAAACATGAAGACAAACGATTAACCTGTCAAAAATGTTAAAACAGAGTACACCAGATGTGCATTAGAACAATGAAGCTTGTTTTATGCATTTTTAGAGCTTATTCAGATTCTTGTTTAGGAACATTTGATTCCCCTTACATCCAACAAAAGACGTTGGGTACACGTAAGGGTAAAGTAGGAATTACGTTTTGAGCAAATGGATGGAATTAAAAAACAAACAAGCCCCTGCAGCTGAGCTCATTAGTTTCCCATTTTGTCTTACATTTTGTCTTTGTAATGGGAGTGGGTGTAACTAACTTGGCTGGACTGAATGTGCACATTTTGCAGCATATTTATTGCTGCAGTTTTGTTTTATTTTAATTGCTTACATAACTATAAGCAAGTTCTCTGTTTTTTTCCAGGGCACATTTGGCATATTTTCTTAGTATTTCTTTTTTATCTCATTAAAAAAAAGACATTTAAAACTTGCTTTTTAAAATTTCTTTGGAAGAAATTGGGTTTCATTTTCCTTGTCAACTAGCTTCCCCCTAGTTCCCTGCCACAGTGTAACCTGTAACATTTTTTCATATCTAACATAGATGTACATTTTGTTGATATTTTTAAAGTTTTCTTTATTCCTAATCTTACTAACATTTACTAAACAGAAAATACTAGTATGAAAATATCTTGACTTATAAAGCATACTAAGTTGTTGGCAGGTAAGGGACATGATTAGAAAATTGGACCCATTACTGTGTGTTCCTCTTAACGCATAGCTCTTAGAACTGAACATCAGTGCTGCAGTTGGAATCTTGTCAAAAGGATATTCTAGCAGGCTTGTCTTCACATCTACTAAGTAGGACACTGCTTTCTGTAAGGAAGTTGCTTTTGTATTGTATTTGAGAGTAATGGATATAAAATGATTGAAATCTAATGTCAGGTATTTTTAGCTCATAGATCAACATGCTGTACTTAACAGTATTGTTTGCATTATTGAAATAATTAGAATTCTTTGGCCATATGAAGAAAAATGATAAATGGAATTTTTGCAGGGTAACAAATTTGAAATTTTTGTAAATTTCCCTCTCTCATGTACTAATAGTTTAAAAACTTTATGTGTGAAAGATTCCAGTGATGGTTAGGTATGATTATTACTGCTATAGATGAATTAGTGTTACATTACAACTGGTTCTATTGATCTTCTTTATTTGCCTTACTCCAGCCATAGTTGTAAAACAAATGGAATTTTTGCAGGGTAACAAATTTGAAATTTTTGTAAATTTCCCTCTCTCATGTACTAATAGTTTAAAAACTTTATGTGTGAAAGATTCCAGTGATGGTTAGGTATGATTATTACTGCTATAGATGAATTAGTGTTACATTACAACTGGTTCTATTGATCTTCTTTATTTGCCTTACTCCAGCCATAGTTGCTTCCTTGCCGTTACTCCTACACACCAAGTCTTTTCCCTTCTCAGGTCTTTGGATTCATTGTCCTACCTGTCTGTAATGCTTTTTACTAATTTGTCTGGCTCACATTCTTATTCAAGTATCACTTAGATAGAGAGGCCTTCTGTGACCATCCTGTTTAAATATTAATCTCCACCTGACATTACCACTAGATTTCTCATTATCGTGTTTTTATCTTCTTTCTTTTAAGGCTTATCAATCTTGGCATCTTCCATTTTTAATTTGTGGGTGTGTGTTCAATTTCTTCCATTAGCATAAGGGCATTTTTGGTTTTGTCCACTAGTATAGTCTCATGACCTAGAATAGCACCTGGCACATAGTAGGTACTCAGCAAACATATCATATGTGTCAAGCCTTGAATGTGATGGCTATGAACAAGAGAAAGTCCATACTGGTACAGAGTGAATAGTTTTGTTTTCTGCACTAGACAAGCTGACTTACTAAACATTTATTTTTAATTTAATTAACTCAGATTTCTCTAGTTGAAGAAATAAACCAAAACAAAGCACATAACCTCAGAACCTTTATTTGTTTCCACTGTCCTTTATAGCAGTGATCTTCCTTCTTCCTGTTGTCTCGCACCAGGTTTCTCAGGCAGGTCTCTCTAGTGGTTGGCTGTCTCCATTTCCTTTCCAATTGTTAGTCTTCCTTACATACTTTTCTCTCATAACTCAGCTCAAATGTTGCTCTCACTACTAATCGCTGTTCTTTCTTTTGTCACATTTAAAGGTCTGTTTTTAATTCTCTCTTTTTCTTGATACTCATTTTTACACTGTACAGTCTTAACACTTTTTTCCCCTAACTACCCCTCCTTTGTCTTCCCTGCCTTCTTACATTCTACTTTCTTTATCCCTGTCATATTCCCTGGTGAAGAAGAGAGAAGGTACATTAGTATGAAATACCTATATGTTAATATAGGTTACGTTCATTACAAAAATTAAATAGAATTAGGAGAAGAGAAAGGAAAAGAAAGAGGAGAAAAGTAGACAAATGTAAAAGCACAGAGAAAAAAGAAAATAAAGAGGAGGCTATAACTACATAATCTAAAAGCCCTAAAAATAGTGG
The DNA here is from genome assembly GCA_006410675.1 of Oreotragus oreotragus. Classification (NCBI taxonomy): domain Eukaryota; kingdom Metazoa; phylum Chordata; class Mammalia; order Artiodactyla; family Bovidae; genus Oreotragus; species Oreotragus oreotragus. The sequence goes on from SJYX01014300.1 coordinate 185,762, forward strand.
GAAAGATTTAACCTTGGGCTATATTGGAAAGCAGAATTAGAGTGGCTAGACATAGACCTCCTTCTGTCTTGGCTTCGTCTCTCACTGTGACTTTGAAAAAAATTTTGAACATTTTTGTGCCTTTGTTTTTCATCTCCAAAATGAGTTTCATGATAACATGTCCCCATGGTGTTTTTATTATACTGTGCAGGAGCTTAGCGTAGGCTAAGTACATGATGCATATGACCCTCAGTTACTATTGACTCCCTACAATTCCTAAAGTAGCTATGCATGTTCCATAATTACTGTTTTCTTTAAAAAAATTATTTTTTCCTCATTATTTTAGAACTCATTCTTTTTCATGGCTTCATATATCATTTCTACCTTTATAACTCATTTATTGAATCATTGTATATTTATTGGGTGTCTACTGTGTGCCAGGCAGTACAATTAATGCTGAAGATTAAAAGATGAACAGATAGTTTCCATCTTTAAGGAGATGAAAATTGACAGGTGAGAGGTAGTAACAAACTGCTGCTCTAAGATGCAGGAAGTGTACTAGTGGAAAATGTACAAAGTGCTTAGAGGAATGAGGAACACCTTGTAGAATCAGATTATATAAAGAAGGTAGCAGTGAAGTTGAGACTTTAACCATATATAGGCATTTTCTTTCTTGACATTCATGGGGAGAACATTCCAGGTGGAAGAAATGGCCTGTTGTAATGCACAAAAGTGTGAGTCAGCCAGTTGTGTTCAGAAAATTATAACTAGCTTTCTATCATTAGTTACATAATGTGCTATCAGATAGGTCAGTGTCGTTAGCAGTGATAAGCAGTGGGCCAGATTATAGAGGACTTTGTGTGCCATACTACGGAGATTAGATTTTATCCTCTGTGAAGGTAGGTACCGTTGAAATCTATTGCTCAGAGGAATGAAATATGATTTGCTTGTTAGAATGACTTTATATGGGAGCTTTGTAAGTGATAGGGTAGTGATATGAAGATAATGAAACTTGAAGAACAGAGACCAGTGAGGTGGCAAATGCAGCAAGCTAGGGGGAAGAGGAATAAGGGCAGAATCTGAGCAGTGGACAGTGACGAGAAGAGGAAGGCTGTTGTGGCATATTGAGGAGGTGAAATGAACAGGACTTATTGATTAGGTGTGGAAGGTAAGGGAGAAAGAAGAGTTTTGAATGAGTCCCTAATTTCCTCCTTGAGTAGTCTAGTGAGTATGATTTTAAAGATCGATACAAAGGAAATAAAGCAGGTTTGGACATGACAGTAACATCGTGATGAAATGAGATAGGAAGGACGGAGGTGGGCACAAATCTCTTGTTTTCTGGAAGTAAGTGTTAAGATGAAGTAGGCTGTGATAAATAAATGTGCACATTGTAATCTCTAGAACAAGTAAAAACATACAGAAAAAGAGATACAGCTTAAAACTAAATAAAGGAATAAAAATGATATACTAAATTTTTTTGTTGAAAACGAAAGCAGTATAGAACAGAGAAACAAATGAAATGAGACAAATAGAAGATGTGTATCAAAATAGAGACCTGAATCCAGCCATGTCATTAGTCAGGTTAATTGGAAATTGAATAAACACTTCAACCAAGAGGCAGAAATTATAAGACGATGAAAAAATTATTATATTCTGTCTACAGGAGACACACTTCTTATTCATTCACACAAAGAAGCTGAAAGGAAAATGAAGAGTAAAAATATACCATGAAAATATTAACCATTAGAGAACTGAGTTGGCTATTTTAATACCAGACAAAATGAACTTTTAAGACAAGGAGTTTACTAGAGAAAAAGATGGATATGCTGTAACAATAAAAGGACATGCTCAGCTACAGAGAGAGCCACAAAATACATGAAGCACAAACTGACAGAATTGAGAAGAGAAATAAGCTAAACAAGTACAGTTGGAGATTTTAATATTCTTCTCTTATGTATAGAAAATCAGAAAGTACATAAAAGATTTGAACAGTACTGTCAACCAACTTGACCTTATTGCTAGCTGTATAATACCTCACTTAATAAGTGTTTGGTGTACACTTTTCAAGAGTATGTGGAACATTCAGGTTAGACCATTTGCTGGGTTTTAACACAAGTCTTAGTAAATTTAAAAGGCTTGCAATCATACAGAGTGTGATTTCTGGCCATAACAGTTAAGTCAGAAATCAGACTGAAAGAAATGCAAGAAATCTCTTTGCTACCCCATGGACTGCAGTACACCAGGCTTCCCTGTCCTTCTCTGTCTCCCAGTTTGCCCATACTCAGGTGCATTGAGTTGATGATGCCATCCAACCATTTCATTCTCCAACCAATAATGTTGGTTATTAGGGAAATGCAAATTCACATCAACATGTTTTGGTAAAAAAGGGAGAGAGAGAGGAAAAAAAAAATATTAAGTTCAAAGGAAGGAGGTTTTATTTGTGATTGTTTTAGGATGGAACTGGTTTAAAAAACTCAAATATATTAATACATCATTATCTCTGCTCTGCCACTTTTTTCCAGTTTCTTATTTCTACGTATTCAGCATTCCATCAACACCTTCACTTCAGTATGTTTTAATACAGAACTCTTCCTTCTTAAGCCGTGTCCTTTCACACTTCATTATCATTACAATAGCACTGTGATATCAGACTCAAAATTATGAAGTCATTAATTTGTTCATTCTTTCAGCAAACATTTTTCATGTTGTATTCCATATTAATTACCTACCTACATTTGGGTGGAGATACTAAGTAGATGGTTGGAGATTATGAGAGAACTTGTGGCCAGAAATATGAATTTGGCAATTATCAGTGGGTAAATGTTTAAAGCAGTATGTTTTAAATGTTTAAAGAGATCACTTAAAGGATGTCTATGGGTAGAAAAAGAGAGGTCACGTGACTGAACCCTCGGGTAGTCCACCTTTTAGAAATCGGCCAAATAAGGGTAGCTCAGCCAACAGGAATGGAATGAATAGCCAGTGAGAATAGAGTTTCAGAGGACAAGTCGTGATACAGTAGGAAGAGGGGAGACATATTCTGTGAACTACTGTTGACGGGTCAAGTCAGAGGAACACAGGATTATTCTCAGTGGAGTATTAGGGATGTAACTTGATGGAGGTAGGTCTGAGAGAAAACGGGAGGAAAGGAAGCCGAGACAGAGAGGATGGGCAACTTTTTTGGAAAACTTAGCGTTCTTCAGAAAATATTAGATGGTTATTGAAAGGCAGTATTTTGTTTTAAGATGGAACATTTTATAGCAAGTTTGTCAGCTGCTGCTGCTGATCTGGGAAAGCAGGAGAAGCTGACAGTGTAGAGAGAGGGAGGGGTGGTGTCGCTGTATCAGTGAGGAGGTATGGCATCCAGTGCTTAGATGAAGAGCGTTGGCCTTAAGAAGAATGCAGACAGTTCATCCATATGACAGGGAGGAAAGCGGGGTTATAGGTATAGATTCAGGTCAGTCAGCAGGTAATTTTTTTTTTTAACGTATAACTCCTCTGTTTTGGATTTCATTCTTAGCTAGGTCACCACAGAGCATAGAGTTACCTATGTATGCTAAACAGTAGGTTCTCATTAGTTGTCTATTTTATACATAGTAATGTATATATATACATCAATCTCAATCTCCCAATTCATCCCACCCCATCCCCCTTCCCTCCTTGGTGCCCATACATTTGTTCTTTATGTCTGTGTCTCTATTTCTGCTTTGCAGATAAGTTCATCTGTACCATTTTTGTAGATTCCACATATGTACATTAATATATATAAACTGGATAAGCAATAAGGTCCTAGTATACAGTGTGATAAATCATAATGGAAAAGAATGTGAAAAATACTGTATATATATATATATATAACTGAATCACTTGGCTGTATAGCAGTAATTAACACAGTGTTATAATTCAACTGTTACTTCAATAAAAAATGAATTTTAAAAAGTTTAAGGTAAAACTAAAAAATATATATTTATATGTTAAATTTGAGTTAAAATGTTGATGATTACAGGTTAGGAGGGTATAATGTATGTTTGGAGTCTCCTGCATGATCCTTTGAAAATTCTTGGTTTTTACCTTGATTCCTTTTTACTCGTTTGTTTATTCAACTACATCTTTTTCTCTACCCTAATGGAGAACAAAGTGGCATTAGAATCCAGTAAAGTTCCAATTTTTATCTCAGCTTCTGTAACCATTGGTGTAGTAATGAGCTGCCTCCAGATTGTATCACTCAGTGAGATATTATTTCTACTGCTAGCTCTTGCTGCTTTTCTAGTTCCTTCCTTATGGTAAGGCAGGTCAGATGAATTTCATGTAAAGGTAAGTAAAATGTTCTTCAAAGATTTAAAGACTCCCCTGTTTCAGCTTTTATCATGTGTTATTCTATAGGTTTTAATTTGCCATCAATGTTTCTAAAGTTTGATAAGCATCATCATTGTATACACTTATTTATTGTTTATTACTGTGGAACAATAATATCACAGATTTAGTGCCTTAAAACAACACACATTTACTATCTCAGCTTCTGTGTATCGGGAATGTGTGTATAGCTAAGCTACGTTTTCTGCTTCAGTGTCTCAGAGATCCAGTTGGGGTATCGGCTGGAACCTTGGTTTTGTCTGAGGCTTGACTGAGGAAGGTTCGCTTCCAGGTTCATATGGCTTTTTGGCAGAATCCAGTTCCTTGCAGGTTTCTGGACTGAGGGTCTCAGTTTCTTGGCTCATGGCTCTCTCCATATGCCCCCTGACAGCATTGTATCCTGCTTCTTCAAAGCCAGCAGGGAGAGAGACTCCTTCAAGATAAGCATTGCATTTTTTTATGTCATGTAATCATTAGGCATAATCATCATGTCTCTTGCCTAGAAGCATGTTGCAGGTCTCATCCACACTCAGTGGGAGGGTGTCACACAAGGGCATGAACACCAGGATATGGGTCACCCTAAAGTCTGTTTGCCAAAAATCATTTTTTATATCTTAACTTGGATTGGCTGTTTCTCTTATTTAGTAATTTTTGCTACTTGTTTAGATATAGTGATAACTTTGGATTTCTTGTTTTTCTAACCAGATTCCGTTGGCCGGGACATCCCCAAAATGCTTGAATTATTTAAAACTGGACTTGAAATTAAGGTAGATGAAGAAAGGGAGAACTTTCTGGAGACCAAAATAGCAACCGTAAGTTATAGTGAATATTACTCAGTAACCTCTTTCTTTTTTATTGAAGTGACTCATTAATAATTTATAACATACCAGTCCTTTGAACTTGTCCTTGCCACTAACATTAGGAGTGGCACTAAATACGTACATACTTTTTTTGTGGGTTGAATTCATACATTTTAATGGTGCTGTAGAAGTCCTTTTCTAGAGTTACATGCCACTCTGACATTTTCTTGTGCTTTGCCTTATTTGTCAATTCTGTGTTGTTTTTGTTCTCTAATATTTTAAGCGTTTTGGGAGTTGGATCTAGATCTTATATATACCTTAGGATATTGCAAAATGCTGAATCTGTAGTAAATATTTAATACTACCTTAAGGGAATCGAGTAATTTGATTTTAATAAATTGTTTCTGATTATCCCTGCTTATGTTTTAAAAACTGCCCACTTACAGAAGATGCTGGAAATTAATTTCCAAAGTCATTTTTGAGACATTAATATAGATAAGTCAGATTTGTAGAGGACTGTGTTTTAAAACATATAGTTTTTGCTAGTATCTTTTAATACTACAAAATTTCTAACATACCTATTTAATCTATGTAATTTTTTTCCTATGCAATAACTATAATAATATTGTTAGCCAAATTTACACAATGTTAACCAAGTGCCAGGCACTATTCTAAACACTTTTCATATGTTCTTTTAATCCTGAATCCTATGAGAGGTGAATTACCATCAGTTTTTTAGATGCAGGGATAGACGCCAAAGAGATTAAGTAATTTTTCTAATGTCTCACAGCTAGTATGAGGGAGGCATACTAGGTATTTGAACCTGGGAGTCTCAAGAGTCCAGGCTCTTTAGCCTTACACCATCTTGCCTCATAACTGGAATTACTTGAAGAGCTCTTATTCCTTCTCCCATGCTACTCCTGAGAGCAATTCTACATTAAAGCCAACAGCTAGAAGTCCAAGCTCATGAGCTGAGCGTATTGCAGATCATCAGAAATATATAAAGGGCCCTTCACTAATTTTATGGAAGGAAAACTTGGTGCAGAAAGGGGGCAAAACAAGTTTATTCCAGTCAGGGATTGGGAAACCTCTTATCACTTCCATTATCATTAAAGCTTAGCTCTAATTTATTTGGCACTAGCTCTGCTGGTTGGGAAGATCCCCTGGAGGAGGGCATGGCAACCCACTCTAGTGTTCTTGCCTGGAGAATCCCATGGACTGAGGAGCCTGGCTGGCTACAGTCTCTGGGGTTGCAAAGAGTCACACACGACTGAGTGACTTAGCACACAAACACATGCACACACTTCTGGCTAAGATGGAGTAACAGGGACTTTAATTACAACCCCCACCCCCACACACACCTAAAGAAATCAGCATTATCTTGATACCAAAACCAGGCAAAGGAAATGACAGTCTAGCATCACTCATAAATGTAGATATTAAAATTATAAGCTAAACTGTAGCAAATAGAATCTAGCAGTGTGTAAAAGAATAACATATCATGATCTCTTAGGGCTTATCTTAGGAATACAGGTTAGTTTAACACTAAACAATCACTATAATTTACCACATCTGTTTGTTGTTCAGTCGCTAAGTCATGTCCGATTCTTTGTGACCTCATGAACTGCAGCATGCCAGGCTTTCCTTGTTCTTCACTATCTCTCTGAATTTGCTCAAACTCATTGAGTCCGTGATGCCATCCAGCCATCTCATCCTCTGTCATCCCCTTGTCCTCTTGCCCTCAAACTTTCCCAGCATCAGGGTCTTTTCCAGTGAGTCAGCTCTTTGCATCAATCAGGTGGCCAAAGTATTGGAACTTCAGCTGCAGGATCAGTCCTTCCCATGATGATTCAGGGTTGATTTCAGCTAACTAAAAATCAAGTCATGTGATCATCTCTGTAGCTACAGAGAAAACATTTGACAGAATTGAGCACTCTTTCCTGATTAAAAAGTCTCAGCAAACTAGGAATGCGAGTTAATGTCTTCAACCTGGTAGAACATCTAAGAAACATCAACAGCTAATATCATAGATAGTAATGAAAGGCTGAATGCTTTCCTCCTCAGATCAGGACCAAGATACGGATATCCACTCTCACCTGTTCTTTTCATCGCTAATCTAAGGACTCTAGGTAGTGTATTCAGGCAGAAAAAAGAGACATCCCAGTTAGAAAGGAGGAATAAAACTGTCATTTTTCACAAGATGACATGATTCAGCTACTAGAACAAGGAAGTGAGTTAAGTAAGTTTCAGAATACAGGGTTAATATATGGAAATCAGTTTGCTTCTATATAACAGCAGTGAACATTTGGAAATTAAAATTTAAAACTAAGGAATGCCAGAGTAATATTAAATAAATATGAAATACTTAGGGATAAATCTGACAAAAGATAAAACTCCATACACTGGAAACTTCAAAACATAGTCAAGAGAAATTAAATAGATCTAAGTAAATGATAAGGTGAACCATCTTCATGGATCAGTAAACTTAATATTGTGAAGATGTCTATTGTCCCGAAAGTAATGTACAGACTGTATGGATCAAAATCCCATTAAAGTTTTTTTGTAGATTTGACATGATTCTAAAATTCAGTGGAAATACAAAGGATCTAGACAAGTCAAAATAGCCTTGGCAAAGAACCAAGTTGGAGATCTATCTGACTTCAAGATTTATAAAGCTACAGTAATTTAGACAATGTGATACTGATATCAAGAAACAAAACAATCAGTGGAATAGAGAATCAGAAGAAAAGTATNAGTGGAAATACAAAGGATCTAGACAAGTCAAAATAGCCTTGGCAAAGAACCAAGTTGGAGATCTATCTGACTTCAAGATTTATAAAGCTACAGTAATTTAGACAATGTGATACTGATATCAAGAAACAAAACAATCAGTGGAATAGAGAATCAGAAGAAAAGTATAAAACACATATGGACAACTGATTTAAAATAATGTGCAGAAGCATTTTTAATGGCAAAGCAATAGACTTTTCAACATATGGCACTGGAACAAGTAGATATCTATAAAATGAACTTCGATCCATACTTCATACCATACTTAATTACCTCAAAATGTATCAAAGACCTAAATATAAAGTTTAAAATTATAAAACTTCTAGGAGAAAAAGTTGGGTTAGGGAATAATTTCTTAGATATAAACCAAAAACATGATCCACAAAAATAACAAATTGGTAATTCATACTTTTTAAAAATTAAAAGCTTTTTCTCTTTAAAAAGCTGTTAAGAGAATGAAAAAATAAATCACAGATTGGGATAAAATATTTGCAGATCATCTCTCATAAATCCACAGTATATAAAGAACTCTTAAAACTCAACAATTAAACAGTCTAGTTTTAAAAGTCAGAAGATTTTAAATACCTCATGAAAGTATGACAAACACGTGGCAGATGAATGACAAACATTGAAATATGCTCAACATTATTAGTCATTATGGAAATACAAATTAAAATAACAATGAGATACCATTGCACATCTACTAGAATGTCTAAAATTTAAAAACTGATCATACTAATGTTGGTGAGGATATGGAGTGACTGGAATGCTCATATGTTGCTGTGGGGATGTAAATGATGAAACCCGTTTGGCAAACAGTTCTGTAGTTTAACAAGTTTAATCTACCTACTATATGATCCCATCACTTCACATTTAGATACTTGCTCAGGAGAAATGAAAGCATATGCTTATGCAAATATTTATAAACAAATGCTTATATCAGATTTATTTGTAATAGCCAAAACCCAGAAACATGTCACATGTCCATCGACAAGTAAATGTAGAAACAAACTTTGTTATTCTGCTGCTGCTGCTAAGTCACTTCAGTCGTGTCCGACTCTGTGTGACCCCATAGACGGCAGCCCACCAGGCTCCCCCATCCCTGGGATTCTCCAGGCAAGAATACTGGAGTGGGTTGCTGTTTGCTTCTCCAATGCATGAAAGAGAATTTTCTTTAATAATAAAAAGAAACATTGATACATGCTCTAACATGAATGAATGTTTAAAATACTGTGCTGAATGAAAAGGGCATACAAAAGTACATACTGTGTGATTGCATTTATATAAAATTCTGACAACTACAAAGTGATATGTAGTGACAGAAGTGATATGGAAGTTGCTTTAGGGACAAGGTGGCTGGGGTGGGGTGGGAATGAGGGATGACAGAGGAGCACAAGGAATTGGGAACATGATGGACATGACTGTTATCCTGGCCAGTGATGGTTTCAGGAGTGTGTGGAAGTGTCAGATGCTCATTCATGTCCTACTCTTTATGACCCCATGGACTGTAGCCTGCCAGTCTCTGCCCATGAAATTCTCCAGGTCAGAATACTGGAGTGGGTAGCCTTTCTTTTCTCTAGGGGATTTTCCCACCCTGGAAATCAAACCCAGGTTTCCTGCATTGTGGGCAGATTCTTTACCATCTGAGCCACCAGATAAGTGTATATGTATGTCAAAACTTGTTAAATTGACACTTCAAGAGTGTGTAGCATATCTCTTGGAATACTGTTCAGCAATAAGAAGGAACAAACTATGGATACATACCATGATGTGGATGAACATCAAAAACATGCTCAGTGGAAAAAAAGCAGATGCAGAAACCACATTTATGTGAGATGTCCAAAAAAGGGGGTGAAACTGTAAAGACAAAAAGATGAGTGGTTGCCTGAGGCGAAAGGGTGGGCGAAAACAGGCATTAACAGTAAATGTGCTTCAGAGATCATTAGTTTGAAAACTGACTTACGGTGTTGGTAGAAAAAATTATTTAAAAAGTCATTGAATTATGATTTAGAAAATGGTGAATAATATGCAAAATATGCCTCTATAAAGTTATCAAGTATACCTCAATAAAGATTTAAAAGGGAATAAAAAATCTGTGATTGTATCTAATATAACTATTCCATAAAAATATTTATTATTATAATTATCAGAGGTAACAGACTTTAACAGAAAATCTTTGAAAAAAGATTTTCAAAGCACATTAATATATCTTCCTTAAAAGTCTGAGATTTCCACAGGTGATGTCATTGTATAGTTGGAAATACTAGAGGTTTATTTTTGTTGTTGTTTTGTTGTTGTTCCTTTGTGTGATACAAGGATTGGCTTTAGAGTGAACGTATGGATGAAAGGGCACTGGCAGCATTACGTGTCCATTAGGGGTCTGCTACATTTCGGATAAAAGGAGGCTATCCAGAGCAGAGTTCACAAACTACATATGGCCCATGGACCAAATCCAATTGTGGCTGTTTTTTTAACAAGACCCGTGACCTAAGAATGATCTTTTACAGTTTTGTGTGTGTGTGCAAAGATGCTCAGTTGTATCCGACTCTTTGCGATCCCATGCACTGCAGCACGCCAGGCTTCCCTATCCATCACCAACTCCTGGAGCTTGCTCAAATTCATGTCCATCAAGCTGGTGATGCCATCCAGCCATCTCATCCTCTGTTGTCCCCTTCTCCTCCTGCCTTCAATCTTTCCCAGCATCAGTCTTTTCTAATGAGTCAGCCCTTTGGATCAGGTGGCCAAAGTATTGGAGCTTCAGCTTCAGCCTTAGTCCTTCTAGTGAGTATCCAGGGTTGATTTTATTTAGGATTGACTGGCTGGATCTCCTTGCAGTCCAAGGGACTCTCGAGAGTCTTCTCCAACACCACAGTTTAAAAGTGTCAATATATATTATATGTAGTGAATCAATAATTTATAAAAATTGAACTTAAACTTTTCAAACAATCCTTGTCAGTAATATTGAAAGTAAAAATTTTAATTCCTGAGGTTTCACAAAATGAGAGTCAGAATTAAGAGTGTTGTCCTCTGTTCATTATAGGCATGTTTAGTCAGGTGTATATTTTGACATTACACAGAAAAACTAAACAGTGTCCAGATCTATGTATGTCCAGATACTGTAGCCTAAACCTGCCAGAATAAAGACTTTGAAGTAATTTTCTTTTTTTTTTTTTTTTTGATATAAATGGATTTTATTGAGAATTGTATTTTTTTTTTTACACGAACTCCCAAACATGAACCCCCCTCCCACCTCCCACCCCTGAAGTAATTTTCAAAGGGTGTCTGTTAGTATTTTATAACATACAAAAATCCATTTTATGTTAGCTGTGAGGAGGTCAGAAATATGTTTTGTTTTTTTTCTCTGATAGATTGCTTGTTTGATTTAAAAATCTTGGCCTCCAGCCTACTTTTCCAGTAAGCCAGTCCCATTGTTGATTGGTTTTCTTAACATGTCCTTTATGATAAGGTAAAAGTTCTTTCTAATTTTCTGTTAATATTGACTTTCCCATTTTAAAGATATACATAGTATATATTTGTCAAAAACTGAAATGTTCTCTGTCTTCCTTCCTTCACTTTTGTTAATATTGACTTCTTCACATATTTCAAAATCATATGTGGTAGTATTGTAGTTAGGTTTCATTTGCTGAGACTGATGGAGATCAAAGATAGAACTTTTCACTAGGAAAAAAATTCTCGAGCCGTAAAATATGGCACATTAGGACTGGTAGTAGGGGCATTTATCAAGAGGAAAGGACATGAACTGTAGTTTAATGGAAAGCGTGGAATGTGCTCATTCGGTTATTTAACCTCTCACAGTATTTCATACTGTAGTAAATTATGACTCTTGTGGCCTATTATGTCCATGCCTGAAAGAGCCTATAAAATCTGACCCATGTTTCTGTGTATGTTTTCAAGTAGCAACTAGCTGACTTTTATGTCTGAATCCAGTTCAGTAGAATCTCACATATGTAGAAATCATTACTGTAGTTTTCATCCGTTTTAGACTTTGATTTTCAAATCAAGTGTAACCTAGAAATCTTCCAGGATTAATAAAGTTAGATGAAGTTTCAGAATAAAAATGTAGATTTGTGATATAATGCGCAATGGACCTTTCAAAGGGTGCTGCTGCTAAGTCACATCAGCCGTGTCTGACTCTGTGCGACCTCAGAGACAGCAGCCCACCAGGCTTCCCCATCCCCGGGATTCTCCAGGCAAGTGCCGTGTACTCTAAAATCTACTCAGTTTCAGGTTACGTTTTGGAGTTTTGGCCCCTTTAAATGCGTTGGTGTTAGCACAGTAACTTCGTGGGATTTCCCATGCTTTATAAAAAGTGTTTAGCTTTCAAAAGAATGTTTCGTGATGACCTGCTATAATTTTAGTCACCTTTTGCCATTTTCATTTTTCTCTTCAAAGTAATTCTTTTCAAGTATCCATGTACATACAAGCTTTTTAAAATGACTTTTCACTGCAGTCTTTTTAAAAAACCATAAAATCAGGAATCTTGATGGTTTATCTTCATTTTATCTTAGAGCATTGGGGGCTCCTTGGGTTCATATCTCTTTAGAAGAGAAAACTGTAAAGAGAAAGTAAATTACATTCATAACATTTCAGGTAAGAAAATAATGAAATATTACAGATTTTCTTGAAATTTATTGCTTAATAAAGTTTATTTAAGCTCTTCTTTGAAATAGGTTAAGCTCTTGTTTGTAAATACCCTCCACATCTGCACATCTTTTTCTTCAGTTTTGAAAATTTTTGAATGAATGGAAAGTTGAAATTATAGTATAACAAACACCTGTATACTCATCACCTCGATTCACTGATTTTTGTCATATTTGCTTAGAACAACTAGTATACATAGTTTAAGGTAGTAGATATTCTTTTATGTTTTCTGAACCACTTAAAATTAAGTTGCAGGCATTATAATACTTCACCCCTAAATATTTTTATGTTCATAACCTAAGAATAAGACTTTCTTCTTTATATTTTTTAAAATTTATTTTATTGAAATATAGTTGATTTATGTGTTAATTTCTACTGTATAGCAAAGTGATTGAATTATACATGTATATATACTTTTTCATATTCTTTCCATTATGGTTTATCACAGTGTATTGAATATAGTTTCCAGTGCTATCGCAAATGTTTTTTAAAGTACTTTTTTTAGTATAGTTTTTAGAATTTATTGCTATTTTTTTCTATCTATAATTTATCAATTTGCTCTTACTATTATCTTGAGATTTGCTTTGTTCGTTTTCTAACTTTCTGAGTTTTCTATAAGATTTGTGAGTTTTTTTTTTAAGACTGAAACAGTGTAATTTGCCTCTAATTACAAGTTTGATATTTAGTTTTTTTGTCATTATTTTCTTAGTACTTTTTATTTGGGAGAATATTTTAAACTTTTGGAACCTTTTTTGACTTGCTTAGATTTTTGGTATGTTCTAATTTAACTGCCTTAATGGTTGAAGAATGTATCCTTTTTAGTTTCTACTTAAAAAAATTTATCAAGACTTTCATTGTGGCCTGTAGTATAATATTAATATTCTTTCCCAAAGTATCACACGGACACTTGAAAATAACATGCGCTCTGAGGCTTCCAAGTAAAGATTGAATGAATACCACAGTGGTAACTGAATAGGAAATGTCAAATCTTAAGTCAGCAGTGGAGAAAGCCAAAGAAATAAATTTCAGGATTTTTAAAAAGGTCATTGTGGCCTGTAGTATAATATTAATATTCTTTCCCAAAGTATCACACGGACACTTGAAAATAGCATGCGCGCTGAGGCTTCCAAGTAAAGATTGAATGAATACCACAGTGGTAACTGAATAGGAAATGTCAAATCTTAAGTCAGCAGTGGAGAAAGCCAAAGAAATAAATTTCAGGATTTTTAAAAAGGATAGGATCTGGCTCTGTATACCACAGGGACTGAGTGTTAATGCTATGTGTGGAGATGGAGCAAGAACTCTCTGAAACAGGTTTAGCTGAAAACTATTGAAGATTTTTACATATTTCCTGACCCTGAATAACTGCCCTTTCCCATGCTAGTAGGTGGCAGGAAAGGTGAAAACAAAGGTCTCACACTGGGAGAGATCAGGAGTTGAGAAAATTTGAAAACAGGGAGATTAAGTGAATATATGTATATGGAATATTGAGAAACCCTCCCCTCCCCCCACCCTCTCTTCTTCCCTCCTCCCCACCCTCTACTCTCCCCTTACCTGGCTCCCAGAATTCTGGCCACCAGTCTAGGCAGGAGATTGTTGTTTAGGTNTTTTTTCCAGCATCACTTGTTTGTTTCTTTGGGTGTGCTCGGTCTTACTAATATTATAGTTGCCACACACAGCATCTTCACTGGGACATATGGAATCTTTTGTTGCAGCCAGTCGGCTTCTCTCCAGTTGTGGCGCGGGCGCAGTAGTTGCGGCGCGTGGGCCTAGTTGCCCCACAGCTGTCTCTTATACACATCTAGATGTGTATAAGAGACAGCCTCTCTTCTTCCCTCCTCCCCACCCTCTACTCTCCCCTTACCTGGCTCCCAGAATTCTGGCCACCAGTCTAGGCAGGAGATTGTTGTTTAGGTGCATAGTCATGTGCAACTCTTTGCCACCCCATGGAGTTTAGATGAGGCTTAATTTAAGAATAATTATCAAAATTAGGCTTTTGAGCAGTTTTGTAACTTTTTTTCTTCCCACTTGGACATTCATGGTAGTTTTACTTTTTCAATCTCTGGATGAAGAGGTAATTGTTCATCTTTGGTACTTTGATGAGTGTTATTTGACATGATTTATTTGTCGGCTTTTTCTTTTTAATGTAGTTTGTTTTCAGGCTCCCTTCTCCCTACCTTCTACCCTCCTCCCTCTTTCTCTGTCCTTTTATTTTTTCCTTCTTTTAATAGCTCTCTGAAGTGTTTCTTTTCTATTTTCTTTTTCCTTTTTGCTTTTTTTTCTTTTCTACTTTTCCCTTTCTCCTTGTTCATTCACCTGCAGATTGGAAAGACATGGAAAGAGAAATAAGTTTGTGGGAAGATTAATATGAATTACTTGAAAGTGAATACCACAAAATAGTTTTTCAGTGATGTGCAACTTACTAATATGATAACATTGAATTATCTAATCAAAAAATGTTGCTTGACAGATGCAGCCTCAGTTAGTTGTGCTTAGTTGCCCCATCGTGTCTGACTCTCTGTGGCTCCTCTGACTGTAGCCCACCAGGCTCCTCTGTCCATGGAATTTTCCAGGCAAGTATACTGGAGTGGGTTGCCGTTTTCCTACCCCAGAGGATCTTCCCCATCCAGGGATCGAACCCACATCTCATATGTATATCCTGCATTGGCAGGAGGAGTCTTTACCACTAGTGCCTCCTGTAACTAACAAATCAGTTGTTAATATTAAACAATGTTTTTAATATAAATGTTTGTTCTCTAAAGATGTTTAAATATTTTTCTGTAATCTTATTCATGTTATTCATTCATTACACCATAAAACTTTTGAAATATATTTTAAAATATATTTGACAGTCTTTGAATTATTACTAATTCCAAATTAGTGGCATCAATACATTTATTATGAAACATTGATTCCTCCTGGGAGTGAGTGAAGTCCTACTCTTCCTATTTATTTTCTTCTATCCCCAGACAGATTCCTACTAGTATCATATGAAATCTGCTTAAGTAAATAAAAGAGTAAAGTATTCTAAAGAAACAGTGTATTTTCAAAATATATATGCTATTTGTTGTATTTTAATTTAGAAGCTATTGCTAATTCTTTTCTTTTAATTTATTAATATGAAACTAGACCATAAACTCTTAAAAGTAATTTGGATTGAGGAAGGGTTCTAAAAACTCCATTAAATATAATTGAAATTTTGAAGAACATCTTTTAAACATAATAGCCTAGCTTTGACATGAATGGTTATCATAGCATTAAAGGAGAACCAGCTGTAGCCCTTTTATAGTCACGTGAATATCCAGGATGAAAGGTTCGATAACATCACCAACTCAATGGACGTGAAATTTGAGCAAACCTAGGAGGCAGTGGGGACAGAGGAGCCTGGAGTGCTACAGTCCATGGCATCTCAAAGAGTCAGACACAACTTAAGAAATGAACAACAAAATATCCAGATTTTGAGAACTTGTAAATAATGCTATTAGTAAACAAAACATTTTCCTAACAGGAGAAAAAACAAAAAACAAAAACCAGGATAGAACAGCTCAGATTTTTGTTTATGCTAAATCATGCCAAGACCTGATTTAACTAGTGTTTCTTGTCTGGGCTTCAGATGTACTTGGATCTTTGACAATCGTAATATAAAGGCCCTGTCTTTGATGTGCTTTTTTTCCTCCTTTTTAAAGTTGTAGACATGGTCCCTTCCTAGGTGTGTATCACTTTATTTTGCTTGTGTAATAGTGAACTGTTTCGTGGCAAGAATCTTGTCAACTTGGCAGCTGATGAAAGATGATGTATATGGTAACAAAAATAAACAAGTTCAGGGGTAGGGAATATAAACATAGTAAAATCTTGTGTTGAAATCAGAGCCTTCAGGTTTAGCAAACATGTTAGAACAGGAGAAGCGAGTGTGCTGGAGTTCAGTTAAAACAAGGTGTGCATAGTGTAGCACATGGAAAATGAAGGCTTATTTTGAAG
Organism: Oreotragus oreotragus; assembly: GCA_006410675.1. Taxonomy (NCBI): domain Eukaryota; kingdom Metazoa; phylum Chordata; class Mammalia; order Artiodactyla; family Bovidae; genus Oreotragus; species Oreotragus oreotragus. The sequence goes on from SJYX01014300.1 coordinate 202,321, forward strand.
GCCCTAGGTCCTCAAGTTGAGAAAGCTGCAAGCAAGGAGTATTGCTGAAAGCAGTCAGATACAAACAGCAGTTGGATGCGAGACAGCAGCTCCTGGGCACATGCTCACTGCCACTTCCGCTCCCGCTCTTCCTCCGTTTCTTCCAGTTGATGACTAGCTTTTCTTTGGCTGCATTATTTTCGGTATACTGCAGTGTACTGTGTCACAGACAAGTTTAAAAGTGGAAAATAAGCTGTAGAACATACAAATCAAATTCTGTACTTTTTAGTTCTCATTAAAAATAAAGGAAGTAGATTGGCTGTAAATCTAAGAGTATGGAGTTAAGAAAGGGGAGAAGACCGTGTTTATTCAGGGCCCAGTATATGTCAGTATACTAGCCCTTCATCGGGATACTCAGCGCTTCCTTGTGAGAAGTGTGTGTTTATTTAACTGGGATGAACAGTCTTTGTAGTATTCTAGGTTACAGCCTTTGGTTGGATTTTTATCAGTGTTCTTACCAGTGGGAATATTAGAATTAAAAGGAGTTTATTATCGTTTCTACTTTTCTTAGTAATACTTTCATGCAATCAGATGCTAATTTCTCAGAACTTTTGGGAATTGGAAGTGTCACTCTCCCCTTCCATCAGATGTAAATATTACCATTAGGAAAACCATACCATTTGAGAGAAACAGCATTAACTCAACAACGTAGTGATCACTGATCAACAGAAAAACACGTGATGAAAAATATAAATGTGACATAACATGGAGTAGGGGAGTACACTGACTTGCTTTCCTTTGTTTGCAAACCCATTTCTTGATAAGTAGTTGTCAGTATACTGCACACACAGCTTTCTTTTGTTAGCTTTATTTCAAAAACCAATGATGAATATGACAGCTTTTACCGAATTCTGTCTTTGTCCAAATCCTAGAAAGTGAATGGATCTGAAAGAGAATTCCCTGTGGTTTTCACTAGTGTTGTTGGTGTTGCTGTTGTTCAGGCACCCAGTTGTGTCCAACTCTTTGCGACCCCATGGGCTGTACACCCCATGGGCTGTGTAGCATGTCCATGGCATCAGTGATGCCATGCAGCATTCATTCATTAATGTTACTTCTAAACAAATCATAACATTTAGAAATATAGTATTTACAGTAAACAATAAAAAGCTCTAAGATCCTATTAAGAATTATTAACTATATTAAATATAAAGACAAAAGTAAGCATTTTTCAGATAGATTATCATGACCAATGATAAAGGCTGCTTCTGCCTCATAGGACTCATAGATTTTGGTAAAGGTGTTGAGTTGTTAAAGTGATGTAAAGCATAACTCATACTGCAGCTTGTCTTTGCATGAATTTTCATTTCTTTGGAGACAGATAATGTATTCTAATGCAGGAGTTGGGAAACGGTGGCTCTGTGGTCTGTTTTTATACCACCTATGAACTTAGAATGGTCTTTTAAAAGGTTGTATAAAAAGTGTCATGTCAAAAGAAGTCATACGTGACCCTCCACGCCTAAAATATTTACTCTTTGGTCCTTTACAGAAAAAATTTTGCCAACTCTAAAATATAAATATATAAAACATAAGCGTGGGAAGTTCTGGTTCCAAGTGAGCTGGTGTAATAATCACCTGACTCGGTGTCTCTCTCAGTGAGTACACCTATTGTAAACCTTGGACAGAATGCCTGGAGCAGCTTTCTGAAGACTCTGAATAATAAAGTAGCAAGGGAATTAGGGAAGACCAAACTTTGAAATGCCACCAGACTGGGGGTGAGTTTTCCATTTTTCCATTTGTGTTGTCACATGGCCTGGTCTCAGCGTAGTGTGGAAGCAGGCAGTGGACATGGTGTGGACAGAGAGAGCCCCAGGAGGGCTCTAAGAGAAGCCCTCAACCTCAGGCTTGGAGCGTAGAGATTATGGCTCCTAACAGTAACAGTGGGCACAGAGGAAGACATAGGTATCGAAAGCTGAGGAAGGGGGTTGCCTTCCTTTCTGTTGGAGGATCTATGGTTATGAGAGGTTGGGACGTGCAACCTGTTCTTATTTTCTCTGACTTCCTGCCGGTTGGCCCCCACTGCCTGAACACTTGGAGAAAGTAAGAGGCAAAATGTAAATAAAACCTCAGCTTTCTGGGCGGAGTGCTGAAAAGGGAGAGCCCCAGGGAATCAGAAAGTACTCATTTATCTACAAGAGAGGGGAACTAGGAAAGGGATCTCAGAAGAATTAATGTAGAAACTCCTGGAGATGAAATTAATGGAAGTGACAGAGGAAAGAGTCAGAGAACTTGAAGATAGATCATAAAAATTATGCAGTCTAAAAAACAGAGATGAAAGATTGGGGAGGGGGAAAGAGCATCAAGGCCCTATGGAACGATAACAAAGCTCTAACTTTCGTATCATTGGCATCTCAAAAGGAAAGGAGAAAGTATTGTGCAGAAAATTACTTTTTAAAAAATGGCAAGATTACAGACAAACTCTTATATAGTGATGGTAGGAATACAAAATATTACAGCCACTCTAGAAAGTTTGATAGTAGCTTGTAAAGCTAAACATATATTTACTGTAAGGTCTACCATTCCCATAGAGTTGAAACATTTATGGTGAAATCAAAACATAACATTCACACAAATAGATATCCACACAAATATTTGTAGGAACTGTATTGATAATTATCAAAAGATGGAAAAAACCCAGTTATCCTTCTATACATGAATGGCTTTTTAAAAAACCCTCCAATACATCTGTGTAATGGAATACTACTCAGTGATTTAAAAGAACGTGTGAACTATTGATAGACACAATAATTTAGGACATTTTCTCAAAAGGTTGCATACCGTAACCTGATGGAAAGTAGTATCAGAAAGTAACATACTGACACCAAAAGCATAGGCAACAAAAGAGATAAATTGTATTTTATCAAATACATAAGACTCTTGTGCATCAAAGGATACTATTGGCAGAATGAGATGGCAGCCCACTGAATGGCAGAAAATATCTGCAAACTATATGTGTGTGTGTGTGTGTGTGTGTGTATACATAGAAAGAAGCATAGAAGCATATATATATATATAGAAGCATAACTAAAATATAAAGTACTCTTATACCTCAATAATAAAAAGACAAATAAAATGAGCAAAGGATTTGAATACATGGGTTGGGAAGATCCCCTGGAGAAGGGAGTGGCTACCCACTCCAGTATTCTTACCTGCAGAATTCCATGAACAGAGGAGCCTGGTGGGCTACAATCCATGGGGTTGCAAAGAGTTGGACGTGACTGAACGACCAACATTTTCACTTTTTTCACTTCTCCAGATAAGATGCAGAAATGGCCAGTAAACACATGAAAAGATACTCAGCATCATTAGCATCAAGAAAATGCAAATTAAAATCAAAAGGAGATACTGTATTATGCCTATTGAAATGGCTGTTATCAGAAAAGCAGAGATTAGTGCTGGTGAGAATATGGAGAAGTTAGAAGCCTGGTGCAGTGCTGGTGGGGATGTGAAGTGGTGTAGGTAAGATGGTATGGTGGTTCCTCAAAAAACTAAACATACGTACCATAGATGCATCAGTTCCATCTACAGATACATACACATAGAACTGAAAGCAGGGACATAGATAGATATATGTATATCCATAGCAGCGTGGTTCCCAAGCGTCAAAGGGTGAATGGATGAACAGAATGTGTATGTACATACAATAGAATATTATTCAGCCTTAAAAAGGGAGGAAATGCTGATATTTGCTACAACATGAATGAAGCTTGGAGACATTATGCTAATGAAATAAGCCAGTCGCAAAAGGACAAATAATGTGATTTCAAATATTATATGAGCTGCTTAGAGCAGTTAAATCCATAGAGACAGAAAACAGAAGAGCGGTTGTCGGGCTTAGGGTTGAAGGGGATCGGAAGTCAGGGTGTAATGGATATGGAGTTTTAGATGCGGAAGATACAACAAGTGCTGGAGGTGAGATGGTCAGAGCCGCACACGCGAAGGGCTTAACGCCACTGACCCGCGCTCTTCAGTATGGTTACGATGGTGAATTTTATGTATATTTACCACAGTTTTTTAAATTTTGGAGGAGAGAAAGGTTACATGTTATTCCATGTGTATGATCTTTTAGCAGAAATGAAGCCATCGTGACAAGTCACTAGTTGCCAGGAACCAGGAATGGCTAAGGGAGGTCACGTGAGGGAGGGTTTTTGGTTCTGTGTGTAGTATTGTGATGGCGGTTGCTCAGAGTTTGTGTGAGGTAAAATTGATAGAACTGTACACCCTGAAAAGGTCAATTTTACTGCCTTTCAATTAAATATAATTATCAAAATATATTGGCCTGTTAGGACCATTGCTCAGGGTGGGAGGGGGGTGTCCCTCAGTACCAACAGTGGGAATGGATTTTATTTTGTTTCAAGGAAACAGGAAGAGATAAAGTATGCCTTGTTATTTTTTACCATTGTAAAGGACTAGTTTTATAATTTAAAATGCTAAGCTAAAGCTAGTGTTCTTTTTTTTTTGTAATTAACAAGTGGTAACATGTATATACTATTTGAAAGATACCAAATAGCATAAATAAGATTATAACATTTTAAAATTGCAGTTGGTAACATTTTAGTACTGTTCATTATTGCTCTTTCTCTATACGTGTATTTTGTGTGTATGTGTTTGTAGCAGAGCAGAAACCTTATTTGTGTCATCAGGGCTTTGGGAAAAGGGAGGAGATTCACTAGGCACTATGTATTTATTTCTTATTTATGTAATTACTGTTATACTTTATATTGAATTTTCTCTTTTCCTTAAATAGTCTATCTTGAATATCTTCCAAAATTATTAAAATTCTTGCAAAGCATTATTTTCATAGTAGTATCTTGTGGATATATCATAATTTATTTAACCTCAGTCCTTCTTTTGGGCCGTTTAGGTTTTTTCCAGCATCACTTGTTTGTTTCTTTGGGTGTGCTCGGTCTTACTAATATTATAGTTGCCACACACAGCATCTTCACTGGGACATATGGAATCTTTTGTTGCAGCCAGTCGGCTTCTCTCCAGTTGTGGCGCGGGCGCAGTAGTTGCGGCGCGTGGGCCTAGTTGCCCCACAGCGGGTGGGATCTTAGTTCTCTGACCAGGGATCTAACCAGTGTCCCCTTCATTGGAAGGTAGATTCTTAACCACTGGTCACCCTAAGTGTCATTCCTATGAACATATATTCACATTTCTTGTGTGCACAGGATACATCTGTGTGTAAATGTACAGCCCTATTGAAAAGTCTGAATTTAGTGAAGTGCAAACAGGAATAGTCTTCCCCACTCCCTGATTCCAAGTGTGCCATGGACAGTTTTGCTTCTGTCTTATGCACAGGCATGTGAGGTGAGTGACAGGCATAATTCCAATGATCTAATTCAGAAATTAAAAGTGCAGTGAGATCCAGTTCAAAACTCTGATCTCATATCCAAAGATTCTCCTTGTTCAAGTTGGAACCAGGCTTTTATGGCTCATGATCTGAAGCAGGGAGGGCTTATTAAAATTTCCTTCACACCTTCTTCCGCTCTAGAGTGTAGAGTGTGGCAGTGACTTAATTCAGCTGTACATGCCTCGCTCCACTACAGGTCCCAGGCATGACTCCTCTGGGGTAAAGGCTTAACAAAGGGAGCAGAAGCGACTGCCCCGTCTTACCTGCTCGTGTTTGTGGCCTCACCTGGGTTGCGGCCGCTCCTCTGACCAGCTCTTACCACTTGATGTCCTTCAAGCATGTGTGTGTTCAACCACCAGTTCCCGCTTCTGGCAGTGCCCCCAGTCTGCACAGGCACTTCTTGTAGTTTTGCCTCTTGGCCTGCTTTTACTTTGCATGGTTGTTGATCATGGTGAGAATATTATGACCTTAATTGTTGGTATCTTTCTTTAGAATATAGAGTGTGGATGCAAGCATGCGTGCTAAGTCATGTTTGACTTTCGGTGACCCCATAGACTGCAGCCCGCCAGGCTCCTCTGTGTGTTGCCATGCCCTCCTCCAGGAGATCTTCGTGACCGAGGGATCAAACTTGCGTCTCTTATGTCTTCTGCATTGGCCGCTGTGTTCTTTACCACTAGTGCCACCTGGGAAGGCCAATAATATAGGGCATTAAATGCCTTTTTTGCTTTCAGATGTAGACTCTGGTCATCATTCCTGAACAAACTTCCAAAAGGCTGCATGCAGTATCTTGTTTCAAGTGTGTATGTAAAATTTGCGGCAGTTGTCAGAACAGTTGCTGAACATTTTTCCTACTTTTATTTTAAATGGCAGTTCAATTCTTAGCTTGAAAAAACATTTTTTTGCCTCGTCTGCATAAGTAGATGCATTGTAGGATACATTGAAACTCTTTCAGCACCCAACAAAGCTTTCTGTTAAACACACAAAACCAAAATCATTTCTGTTGTAGCGACAATGAATGGTTTCTTTTAGCCACTACTTTCCCAGGCATCCTTTGGTCTGTCTTCCTCACCAGGGGTCTGCAAACTGTGGCTTGTGGGACCCTTCCAGCTCCCCAGCTGTTTTTGTAAGTTAAACTTTCTTGGAGCACAGCTGTGGTCATCATTCATGCATTCTCTAGAATGACTTTTGCACCACAACAGCAGAATTGAGTATTTATGACAGCCCATTTGGCCTGCAAAGCCCCAAATATTTTCTTTCTGACCAGTTATAGAGAAAAATTTGCCAGCTCCTGTAATATACCCTTCCTCTAAAATTCTTTCTAAAACATAACTCAGAAATACTAGTTGTTTACTTATAAACATTAAGTAGCTTCTCACGGTTGACAGAATATAGTCTAAAATCTTTAGGGCGTCCCAGGTGGTGCTGGTGATAAAGAACCCACCGGCCAATGCAGGAGGCATAAGAGATGCAGGTTCAATCCCTGGGTCTGAAAGATCCCCTGGAGGAGAGAGAGCAAGGCAGCCCCCTCCAGTATTCTTGCCTGGAGAATCCCATGGATGGAGGAGCCTCGTGGGCTGCAGTCCATGGGGTTGCAAAGAGTCAGAAACAAGGGAGGCAACTTAGGATGCACACATTCTAAAATCTTTAGCTATAGATTCAAATCTTTTTACAGTGTCGTCTCAAATCACTATGTCAAGTTCAAATTCAGGGTTTCCTGTTATTTTCAGTGAGGTAACTTGATGTCTGACGTTGCAAATTGGCCGAGTTTGGCTCCCAGACTTGTTTTGTTTTATTGATTCAGCATTTAAAAACTAGATGATATCACCCAGAAATCCAGATTCCGTGTTATTCTTGATGAGTCAAGAGTTCTGATAAGCTGGCCCCAGAGACCTCAGTGTAACGTTCTGTTAGCACTGAGTGGCCACTGCCTCCTCCCTGTGGGGCAGTGCTGGTCACCTCTGCACAGCCTGTGTCCTGCAGGTCATATATGCACATGCACTCACACCCAGTCCGCTTCAGTCATGCATGTTACCCGCTCTGGCCGCTGGAGTCATTGGAGTTGGCAGCCAACCCTGGGCAGTGAGCTGCCTCCTGGCCGCCTGAACCACCTGTTCTCACAGTGCCGAGCTGCTACCTTTGCCTAGGAGATCCTCTTTGTCTTCAGAACTCTTCATCCTTTAAGCCTCCATTTAAATGTCACCTCTGTGAGGCCTTCCCTGTCACAGTCACTTCTCCATCTGCACCCCTATGGCACTTTGTTGATGTAGTTTGAGTGGCACCTGTGATGTTGTATTTTAGTGACCACATGGCAAGCTCCTTGATGGTAAGATTTGTGTCTTCCTCATCTTTCTGTTCCTAGGCCCCAGTCAGTGCTCAACAAAGAGTGAAGGCCAAGGGAATGTTGCTAGATTGTGTGCTGTGAACATCTAAAAGCTGGGAATGTAAAAAAGGATTGATTCGGCAGAAAGAAAAATTTGCATTTTTCCCACTTAAATGCATATTCTTTTCCTTTCAGTATTTCACTTAGTTTCCTCTTTTTCTTTCCTTAGTTTATAACAAGTCATTTGTGTTTTCCAGAGAATGGATACTTCAGTTTTCATAAGGATTACCATCACTTTCTAGCTGTGCCCAGGGTCACAAGCTAGTAAGTGGTGGAAGTGGATTTCAGAGTTACATTTCTCTGCCTTTAGAGCTCATGCACATAGCTGCTGGACCACTCTTTATTATCTGGGTGCTTTTGAATAAGTTACAAAGTATTCTAAGTCTCAGTTTCTAATTGTAAAAGGAAAGCAATAATGGGACCCATCTTTAGGATATTTGGGAGAAATAAGTGAGAATGTGTAAGTGCTTAGAATAGAGTTGGCTTAGAGTAAGCACTACGGAGTGACTTCACTTTCACTTTTCACTTCCATGCATTGGAGAAGGAAATGGCAACCCACTCCAGTGTTCCTGCCTGGAGAATCCCAGGAACGGGGGAGCCTGGTGGGCTGCCGTCTATGGGGTCGCACACAGTTGGACACGACTGAAGCGACTTAGCAGCAGCAGCAGCAGCAGCAGCAGAGTAAGCACCCAATAAACAGAGCTGCTCTATTTCTACTACCTCTACTATCACCCCGACCACTACCACTAATGCTGCTGCTGTCACTTTCCTTGATGTTGTGTAGGAAATACACAGACTGTCTTCTTTTTCTTGGTTTAAACCTTCAGGAGTCAAGGGAATTAGGAGTGTTGGCCCACTTGCAGAAACCACTGCCAGGCTACCCTGTGTGTGATCCTAGATCATTGCACTTGGAAGAGATTTTGAAGGTCAGATGTTCTAACAAGTGCTTATTCAAAGCAGCAGTTCTCTCTGCAGTTTCCAGTTAGAGATGATCAGTCATCTAGAGGCTGTTGGAACATTTACAGTGACAGAAACAGGCCACTTTAGGAGGAACACAAGAGTGTGTAAAAATTGTGCGCACATACTTTGCTTTTCTTTTTTAGGTCTGTCCCCTGTAAAATGTAGACAATTAAGTTGAATCCTTTTTCCATACTCTTGTCCTTAGTCTTTCAAAGTATTTGAGCTGACTTCCAACATTGGTGGTTCTCCAGGTGTGGCCCAAGGATTCCTTTTAACTGAGACCCTTTCCTCGGGAGCTTTTCTTCTCTCCTCCTCTTTCTCTTAATCAGAGAATCCTTGAAGACCCTAAAAACATGAGCTAAAATTTTTCTGTGCCTGAGTACCTTATTCTGGAGCAACATTTGGTAACTGAAAAAAGTTTAAGAATCACAGCCTTAGACAGTCTCATGACTACATTTTGTCCTGCATGTATCTGTAGCTCAAAGGGACAAAAAGTGGTTAAGAATCACAGTTTTTTAGTTCTCCCATAATGGTAGAAAGTGATTGAAAGCAGAAGTTACGAATTGCATGGAAAGAGGAAAATCTGAGAGTCAAAAAGATAAAGTTTACCTTTATCCACTGAGCCACCACGCTGACATCTTTGCGAAGTTGTCTGTCTAGTGTGCTTAGAAAATAAATGCATGCCCAGTTATGTCCATCTCTTTGCATCCTCATGGACTGTGTAGCCTGCCAAACTCCTCTCTGTCCATGGGATTCTCCAGGCAAGAATACTGGAGTGGGTTGCCATTTCCTACTCCAGGAGATCTTCCCGACCCAGGGATCGAACCTGTGTCTCCTGTGTCTCCTGCATTGTAGGCGGATTCTTTACTCACTGAACCACTTAGAAAGCCCTTAGTGTGCTTAGTGAGTTATTTCTGATATAATAAGGATGAAAGCAGAAGGTAGGATTCAGTAAATCAGTCTTTTCTTAAAAACATTAATGGGGGCTTCCCTGATAGCTCACTGGTAAAGAATCCACCTACCAGTGTAGGAGACCCAGGTTCAGGTCCTGATCCGGGAAGATCTCACATGCCACGGGGCAGCTAAGCCCATGTGCCACAACTTTTGAGTCTGTGCTCTGGAGCCTGGGAGCTGCAGCTACTGAGCCCACATGCCACTGCTGCTGATACCCACACACCCTAGAGTGTGTATTCTGCCACAAGAGAAGTCACTGCAATGAGAAGCCTGGCACCCCGCTCCAGTACTCTTGCCTGGAAAATCCCATGGACAGAGGAGCCTGGTAGGCTGCAGTCCATGGGGTCGCGAAGAGCTGAGCAACTTCACTTTGACCTTTCACTTTCATGCATTGGAGAAGGAAATGGCAACCCACCCCCAGTGTTCTTGCCTAGAGAGCCTGGGGGATGAGGGAGCCTGGTGGGCTGCCGTCTATGGGGTTGCACAGGACAGGGCAGGGGAGCATGGTGGGCTGCCGTCTATGGGGTCGCACAGTGTTGGACATGATTGAAGTGACTTAGCAGCAGCAGCGACATGCTCATAAAACATACAACTTTTTCATAATTTTATACAGTATCTAAAATAAAAAGTAAAGTGAGATGTGTGACTAAATTTATTTTAAGATTTAGTAGAGGACATAGTACTAACTATGAAAGACTAAGAACAAGAATACACAGAAGAACAGTACAGAAAAGATCTTCACGACCCAGCTAATCACAATGGTGTGATCACTTACCTAGAGCCAGACATCCTGGAATGTGAAGTCAAGTGGGCCTTAGAAAGCATCACTAAGAACAGAGCTAGTGGAGGTCATTTAATTCCAGTGGAGCTATTTCAGATCCTGAAAGATGATGCTGTGAAAATGCTGCACTCAATATGCCAGCAAATTTGGAAAACTCAGCAGTGGCCACAGGACTGGAAAAGGTCAGTTTTCATTCCAGTCCCAAAGAAAGACAATGCCAAAGAATGTTCAAACTACCACACAATTGCACTCATCTCACACGCTAGTAAAGTCATGCTCAAAATTCTCCAAGCCAGGCTTCAGCAATATGTGAACCGTGAACTCCCTGATGTTCAAGCTGGTTTTAGAACAGGCAGAGGAACCAGAGATCAAATTGCCAACATCTGCTGGATCATGGAAAAAGGAAGAGTTCCAGAAAAACATCTACTTCTGCTTTATTGACTATGCCAAAGCCTTTGACTGTGTGGATCACAAAAAACTGTGGAAAATTCTTCAAGAGATGGGAATACCCTANCAAAAGAAGTCATACGTGACCCTCCACGCCTAAAATATTTACTCTTTGGTCCTTTACAGAAAAAATTTTGCCAACTCTAAAATATAAATATATAAAACATAAGCGTGGGAAGTTCTGGTTCCAAGTGAGCTGGTGTAATAATCACCTGACTCGGTGTCTCTCTCAGTGAGTACACCTATTGTAAACCTTGGACAGAATGCCTGGAGCAGCTTTCTGAAGACTCTGAATAATAAAGTAGCAAGGGAATTAGGGAAGACCAAACTTTGAAATGCCACCAGACTGGGGGTGAGTTTTCCATTTTTCCATTTGTGTTGTCACATGGCCTGGTCTCAGCGTAGTGTGGAAGCAGGCAGTGGACATCGGTGTGGACAGAGAGAGCCCCAGGAGGGCTCTAAGAGAAGCCCTCAACCTCAGGCTTGGAGCGTAGAGATTATGGCTCCTAACAGTAACAGTGGGCACAGAGGAAGACATAGGTATCGAAAGCTGAGGAAGGGGGTTGCCTTCCTTTCTGTTGGAGGATCTATGGTTATGAGAGGTTGGGACGTGCAACCTGTTCTTATTTTCTCTGACTTCCTGCCGGTTGGCCCCCACTGCCTGAACACTTGGAGAAAGTAAGAGGCAAAATGTAAATAAAACCTCAGCTTTCTGGGCGGAGTGCTGAAAAGGGAGAGCCCCAGGGAATCAGAAAGTACTCATTTATCTACAAGAGAGGGGAACTAGGAAAGGGATCTCAGAAGAATTAATGTAGAAACTCCTGGAGATGAAATTAATGGAAGTGACAGAGGAAAGAGTCAGAGAACTTGAAGATAGATCATAAAAATTATGCAGTCTAAAAAACAGAGATGAAAGATTGGGGAGGGGGAAAGAGCATCAAGGCCCTATGGAACGATAACAAAGCTCTAACTTTCGTATCATTGGCATCTCAAAAGGAAAGGAGAAAGTATTGTGCAGAAAATTACTTTTTAAAAAATGGCAAGATTACAGACAAACTCTTATATAGTGATGGTAGGAATACAAAATATTACAGCCACTCTAGAAAGTTTGATAGTAGCTTGTAAAGCTAAACATATATTTACTGTAAGGTCTACCATTCCCATANAGAGTGAAAAAGTTGGCTTAAAGCTCAACATTCAGAAAATGAAGATCATGGCATCTGGTCCCATCACTTCATGGGAAATAGATGGGGAAATAGTGGAGATAGTGTCAGACTTTATTTTTTAGGGCTCCAAAATCACTGCAAATGATTATTGCAGCCATGAAATTAAAAGATGCTTGCTCCTTGGAAGGAAAGTTATGACCAACCTAAATGGCATGTTCAAAAGCAGAGACATTACTTTGCCAACAAAGGTCCGTCTAGTCAAGGCTAGAGTTTTTCCAGTAGTCATCTATGGATGTGAGAGTTGGACTGTGTAGAAAGTTGAGTGCTGAAGAACTGATGCTTTTGAACTGTGGTGTTGGAGAAGACTCTTGAGAGTCCCTTGTACTGTGAGGAAATCCAACCAGTCCATTCTAAAGGAGATCGGTCTGGGTGTTTTTTGGAAGGACTGATGCTAAAGCTGAAACTCCAGTACTTTGGCCACTTCATGCGAAGAATTGACTCATTGGAAAAGACTGGTGCTGGGAGGGATTGGGGGCAAGAGGAGAAGGGGATGACCGAGGATGAGATGGCTGGATGGCATCACTGACTCGATGGACGTGAGTTTGAGTGAACTCCGGGAGTTGGTGATGGACAGGGAGGTCTGGTGTGCTGCGATTCATGGGGTCGCAAAGAGCCGGACACCACTGAGCGACCCGAACTGAACTGAGCACAGCTGATGTGAATAAAGTAGAAATATAAGAGTTGGAGGAGTGGTTTGAGAAGAAACATTGATGGAAGGAGTGGAAAAAAAATCTACTTGTTTCCCACAGTTTCGGTCTTCTAAAAGTTTTTTGTTCAGTCGCAAAGTTACATCTGACTCTTTGGGACCCCAGGGACTGCAGCTTGCCAGGCTTCCTTGTCCTTTACTCTCTCCTAGAGTTTACTCAGACTCATCCAACCATCGCATCCTCTGTCGTCCCCTTCTCCTGCCTTCAGTCTTTCTCAGTATCAGTCTTTTCCAGTGAGTTTGGCTCTTCACATCAGGTGGCCCAAGTATTGGAGCTTCAGCATCAGTCCTGAAAACATATTGGTTGTTAAACACCCTAATTCTCAGAGTAGAAGCACCATTACTGTATTTGTAAATTTTCTTCCAACTAATTAAGTATATCTTATTAAAACTTTTAGCAATAAAGTATCAATGCTACTGCTCAGGTAACCAGTATTAATATTTTGGTGCTTTCCATTATTTTATTCAGTTGACAGAAACAAGACAGAGGGAAGATGCACACAAGTGATGTTACAAAGTAAGAATTTCCCCATATTATTTAAAATCTCATATGAAAAGCATCATTTTAATGGTTGAGCAATATTTCATTCTGGTGACCCTCTAATTTATGGACTTTAAAGTATCAATGCTACTGCTCAGGTAACCAGTATTAATATTTTGGTGCTTTCCATTATTTTATTCAGTTGACAGAAACAAGACAGAGGGAAGATGCACACAAGTGATGTTACAAAGTAAGAATTTCCCCATATTATTTAAAATCTCATATGAAAAGCATCATTTTAATGGTTGAGCAATATTTCATTCTGGTGACCCTCTAATTTATGGACTCATTTCCCAATTTAGGGGTATTTAAGTTGCTTTCAGGTTCCCCTCGACCTTTATTATTTACAACCATTTAGAGAAAATCTTTGAGGATAATTTATTTTTCTCTGTATTTCTAGAAGTGACATTCCCGAGTTGAAAAGTATGATATGGTTGAAGGTCTTAATTATGTCTTAGAAAGGTGCCTTTCTGAGCAGAACAAACCAGAACAAGGAAATATGGTTGGAAAACTTGCTCTGGGCAAGAGCATTCCAGGGTCCTGTTACTGGCCTATGAATAAATTATTCCCTAACCTTCCATTAGAGCAGTTTTCCTTTTGGCTAACTAGAACTAATGTTGAGTGTTCATAATGGTGTCCTTCTGGAAAAATAGAATTGCACTAGTTTATTCTTCACTCTCTAAATTTTGTAGTATTAATGTACTTTATTAGAAAACAGTAAATTAAAGTCTTATGTTTAGAAACAGTAAAAATTTTACTATGTGTATGGTAAATACTTGTAACTCTCAAGCATTAGCCTGCATCCAAATCACCTGGAGAGCTATCAGACTCTAATTGCTAGGCACCAGTTGGCAAAGTGGGGTGGACCTTGAAAATTTACATTTCTAATAAGTTCCTGTTGCCAAACCCAAGTTTGTGTGCCTGGTGCACACTCAATAAGCCCAAACAAACCAAACGGGGTTTGGAGCAGAGAGAGGTTTATCACAAGGGCTGAGCAAGGAAAATAGGCTGCTAGAGCTCAAAAAGTCCGAACTCTCTGAAGAGTTTTTAATCTGCAAAACATGGAGGGGAGGGCTGCAGGGTGTGTGACCTTCCCCTGGAACGGTGTGATGATGTTCCAGGAATCTCAGTCATTAGCCTTCTGATCCCAACCAGTCTGGTATTCAGACCTTTGGCTCTGCCTGAAGTTACCATGCTCCACCTGGATGGGGCCTTAGCTCTTGTCGAGGAACTATGAGATTGTTCTGTACAGCTCTTGAGGAGGAACGGTGGGCTGTGGGGCGGGGGCAGGTGGCCTTTCCCAGTGCTGCACTAGTCATCCTTGACTGCCTTTCCTTTGTTTCTGCATTCGTTCACTCTTCTGTTTGAATCTGCTCTCTAGCACTCTGGGGAGTTCTAGGAGGTTAAACTTCCCTACAGACAAGGAGGTGTGAAGACAAGGAAAGGCTTTTTTACATAGGGTCCTGCTTGGTTTCATTCCCAGATGATGTTGCTGCTCCAGAAACTGTACTTTGAAAACCATTGATATTTACTAATGGATTTTTTAACCCTGGGTTTAAAAAAACTGGTTTTGATATCAGCATCGGTTTATTTTCAAATTTGGCTTGTAATTCTGGGGTAGTAGTGTTGAGAGTCACTGGTGTATACAACTAATTAAGTTATAAATAAAAAGATTTTAAAAGACAGATTAAAAAATAATAATATACCAAATTTAAGAGCCAGGACTAGTTTCTAGCTTTCTGATCTACCCCTATGTGTAAACAATTTAAGTCTCTATGGGAAAACAATTCAAAATCTGAGATCTTTTGTAAAATTAGGACAATGATAAGGTGATCACCAATGTACTCGAACAGAAATTTTATAGGTGGCATTTCATGTTGTTAGAAATGATGTGATATGACATTATTAATTATCATTACTATTAAAAACATTCATAAACATAAATTTAGTGTTATTACTTATCATTATCTTGTTAAAAACCAGATATTTATGCTGGGATGGGGAGACCTATTCAATAGTGAGTTTTTTAAGAGCAAGTAGTTAATCACAGTGTCCAGTAGGTGGCAATAATAATCTTTCATACAACTTTTTAAAAATAGTTGTATACTTACTGGTAAATACTTATTTTCTCATTTGATTATACAAATGAAATAGCAAAAATACTTTATAGACAACTTGGAACTTTGTTTCTGTTTTAACTTTTATTGTTGAATTTTTCAAGTATACAGGGAAAAAAGAACACCCATTTGCTTACCACCTAGCATCAGCAATTATCAAATTATGCTATTCTAGATATGTCTGTCCCTTCCATCTACCTACCACTCCTCAGCTTGTCCTCATCCCTGCCAGAGTAATTAAAAGTAAATCCCAGTAAGAGTTTTAAGAATAATCAAGCTATAATTACAAGATGATTTTAGATCCATTTTTCAGAACCCAGTTTATTTGTGTTCTGCCCTGGCCACTGAGGGCATTTAGGTTCTTGAGATTGTATTTTTCATGTAATAATGGGTGAAACCCCTGTTTCTAGTTCTTTGAGAATAGTAACAGACAAAAGATTGTATTTAAATATTAAATATTTTTAAAAGAAAAAAGTTGGTATCCTCACTTAAATTTTTGTTTTGAATCAAAATATGAGATTAGAAATGTAACTATTATAAGGAATAGTTTGAAATAATATGCAGCTTTCATTTTGAGGATATCCAAAGGAATAGAAAATATTCAGTCAGTTCAGTCGCTCAGTCGTGTCTTACTCTGTGACCCCATGGACTGCAGCATGCCAGGCTTCCCTGTCCAACTCCTGGAGCTTACTCAAACTCATGTCCATCAAGTCAGTGATGCCATCCAACCATCTCATCCTCTATCATCCACTTCTCCTCCTGCCTTCAATCTTTCCCAGCATAAGGGTCTTTTCTAGTGAGTCAGTTCTTGCATCAGGTGACCAAAGTATTGAAGCTTCAGCTTCAGCATCAGTCCTTCCAATGAATATTCAAGACTGATTTCCTTTAGGATGGATTGGTTGGATCTCCTTGCAGTCCAAGGGACTCAAGAGTCTTCTCCAGCACCACAGTTCAAAAGCATCAATTCTTCGGTGCTCAGCTTGCTTTATAGTCCCACTCACATCCATACATGACTACTGGAAAAAACATAGCTTTGACTAGACTTTAACTATAGCTTAAAGTTTCAAGATGGAGGAGTAGAAGGACATGCACTCATCTTCTGCAAGAACTCAAAAATTACAACTCGCTGCTGAACAACCGCCAACAGGAGAATATTGGATCCCACCAAAAAAAA
This sequence comes from Oreotragus oreotragus, assembly GCA_006410675.1. Taxonomy (NCBI): domain Eukaryota; kingdom Metazoa; phylum Chordata; class Mammalia; order Artiodactyla; family Bovidae; genus Oreotragus; species Oreotragus oreotragus. Next base: position 218,996 of record SJYX01014300.1, read on the forward strand.
GATACCCCACGTCCAAGGGCAAAGGAAAAGCCCCAGCAAGACGGTAGGAGGGGCAAAATTGTGTTTAGAATCAAACGCCATACCCACCAAAGATGCTCAGAGGGTTCAAACAAACCTTGTGCACGTCAGGACCCAGAGACTTACACCAGAACTTACGCATTACTGGGGAAACAGACTCTGGGAGGGCACAAACAAAATCTTGTGCACACCAGGACCCAGGAGAAACGAGCAGTGTCCCTACAGGAGACTGACCCAGACTTGCCCATGAGTGTTCAGGAGTGTCCAGCAGAGGCGTGGGTAGGCGGTGGCCTGCTGCAGGGTTGGAGGCACTGAGTGAGGCAGTGGGTGCAGTGGGTATTTGAAGGAGGTTGCCTTTATCTTCCTTACCTCTACCATAATTTGGCCTCAGGTCAAACAACAGGGAGGGAACACAGCCCCACCTATCAACAGAAAATTGGATTAAAGATTTACTGAGCATAGCCCCGCCCATCAGAACAA
>SJYX01014300.1:239509-265347 GCA_006410675.1 Oreotragus oreotragus
TGTTTGAGTATACTAATGATAACCCTCAACATTCTAAAAGAATAAAGTACTCAACAAAACCCTATGAGTACTTACTAAAAGTAAGGTATGGTGTGAATTTAGTTTAGCAATACTTTGTAATGTTGAAGGCATGGTTTGAGGCTTATATCCAAGTTTTAATATTAAGGTCAATACATATCAGTGGGCTTCTAGTTGTGAGAACTGAAGTGGTAGAGGTGAAGGAATAATGCTGTCATTGTTTTTCCAAATGTTTATTTTAATAGATCTGTCTCAGGTGGTTAATTCTAGTTGATGCTAATAAACTCCTTTTGATTTGGTTTGAAATAATGATGTATAGAAAAATGAATGAATGTTCTCTAAAAAGACATCTTATAAATGTAAAATGTAAATTTTAACTTAAACATATCATCTGGCTGTAACTTAAGGAACATCAGATGGTGTTCTTCCTTTATAGTGCTTACGACAATGTTGTTTGTGTGTTCATTTGTTTAATGTCTGTGTCCCACATCTGACTCTCATGTATATATTTTTTACCACTATATGGCCAGTACCTTGAGGGCAAGAGGAGAAGGGGAAGGCAGAGATGGAGATGGTTGGATAGCATCACTGACTTAATGGACATGAGTTTGAGCAAACTCCAGGAGATAGTGAAGGACAGGGAAGCTTGGTGTGCTGCAGTTCATGGGGTTGCAAAGAGTCAGACATGACTTAGTGACTGAACAACAACAATCCAGTACCTAGGACCATGCCTGGCGTGTAGTATATACTCTAAAAAATTGTTGAATGGTCAAATAAATAAAACGTCGAGACCTCCCTTGAAATCCAATCTTAACTCGATTCTCACTTAAGAAATAAGTCGAGCAAGTTACACTCTTGTCTTCCTTTTCCGCTTCGGTAGTTTAGCGATAACAATACCTTACATATAATACATTATGTCTTTATAATATCCAAAACATTTTCACAACATTCACTGAATGATTACTATGTACCAGGTGCACTTCTAGGTTTTAAGGATACAGCAAAACATCTAGGTTTTAAGGATAAACCAAAAAGGACAAAGATCTGAACCTTCATTGAGCTTCTGTTCCGATGAAATCTGCTGTTTTGTTTTGATCCTCTCAACAACCCTGTGAGGTGAGTAAGACTGATACTATTAACTTACTAACGTGGAAATAGAGACTTGAGATTAAGTGGTTACTCCAGATCAATGCCAGACCACGTGTATGCATGTGAGAGCTGGACCATAAAGAAGGCTGAGCACCGAAGAATTGATGCTTTTGAACTGTGGTGTTGGAGAAGACTCTTGAGAGTCCCTTGGACTGCAAGGAGATCCAACCAGTCAATTCTAAAGAAAATCAAGCCTGAATATTCACTGAAAGGACTGATGCTGAAGCTCCAATACTTTGGGCACCTGATGTGAAGAGGTGACTCACTGAGAAAGACTGAAGGCAGGAGAAGGGGGTGACAGAGGATAAGATGGTTAGATGGCATCATTGACTCAATGGACATGAGTTTGAGCAAACTCTGGGAGGTAGTGAAGGACAGGGAAGCCTGGCATGCTAAAGTCCATGGGGCCACAAAGAGCTGGACATGACTGAGCAACTGAACAACAATCAGATCAATCAGCTAGTGAGTCCAAGAACCATCTATTTTATATTCAATGCTTTGTCTTCCTTCCCTAACTCCTCATTTATCAGGTAGGAACTTTTTTGAAGGAAAAATAAGATCCAATTTATACAACATCTTCTAAATATACTGCATAAATACAAAGTGATGGTGTGATTCAGGCTTAAAGTGGCTTTAAAAATTATGGCATTTCAAGATACCTTAAATCCAAAGGAAATTTAATATTTTGGCCTGATCTCCTTTCTTTGGATATGGCTTGTTATTTATATAGCACCTGACTCTTATACCTAGACCCTTGGCTATAGGAGCTGGGGCTTCCTGCTGTTAAATGTTCTAATACTGTACATTAGTATGGAAATCTAGACAGTGCCCATAGTAGATAACATATGAGTTGCTGAGCAAGGGAAACTATTATGCCATCTGCTACCTCTTATAAAGTGTGTTACTACCCTAGTCATTTTCTGAATCAACATACCAAAGGCACCATAAGTAATGTAAATGACAGTGGCTTGCACATTTTTTAACTAAAGCAGTTTATAAGAAAAAAACTTTGTGCCTCTTCTCAATTTTAATGGATGCTATGGAAAATTATTTTTGTCCTTTAAACTGTTTTAGTGGGATAATCTTTTACTAGACCATCAGATAGCCGATATTCAAATGAATGCAAGAAGTTTTCTTTGTAGTGAACTTACAGCAGTTCTTGCACGGATAGTAAGCTATTCATGGAAAATCTGGCTTTAATTTGACCACTTTAAATTTTTAAAAGATTTGTCCTTCAAACTGTTTTAATGGGATAATCTTTTACTAGACCATCAGATAGCCGATATTCAAACTAATGCAAGAATTTTTCTTTGTAATGAACTTACAGCAGTTCTTGCACTGATAGTAAGCTATTCATGGAAAATCTGGCTTTAATTTGACCACTTAAAATTTTTAAAAGGATAAAATACCCCCAAATATGCTTAGGCTTATAGAGGAACCTGGAAAAATAGATCTATTTGATTGAAGTGACAAAGTAATTTGTTTATAAATATGCCCTAAAGGCCATACATTTGATATAATCCTATTTGATCTTTTATCCTACTACAGAATTAGGTATCCATGGAAAAGCACTTCTCAAACTGTGTTCCTTGAGTGTGTTTCTTAAGTTATTAATAAGTATTACTGGGAGAGAAGAAAGGTTTCTGTAGTCAAATATGATGAAAATGCCTTAAAAAGGTTTCTTCACTCAGAGCCTATAATATGTTACTTGGCCAACAAAGGTCCATATAATCAAAGCTATGGTTTTTCCACTAGTCATATATGGATGTGAGAGCTGGATCATAAAGAAGGTTGAGCGCCAAAGAAGTGATGCTTTTGAACTGTGGTATTGGAGAAGACTCTTGAGAGTCCCTTGGATTGCAAGGAGGTCAAGCCAGTCAATCCTAAAGGAAATCAACGCTGAATATTCATTGGAAGGACTGAAACATTTAGCTTAGTTTGTCTTCATCATCTTACATAGATTGCTAAAGTGACCCTTTACCTCAGCACTCACTGTTCAACAGAAATACAATGCAGGCTGAAAACTCAAGTCACATACATAATTTTAAGTTTTCTAATAGCCACATTAAAAAACAAGATAAAACAGGAGAAATTAATTTTTATAACATGTTTTATTTAGCCCAGTATATCCAAAATATTATCATTTCAACATTTAATCACTACAAAATTGCTGATATAGACGCATGCTTACAGAGAAGGAAATAGCAACCCACTCCAGTATTCTTGCCTGGAGAATCTCATGGACAGAGGAGCCTGGTGGGCTGCAGTCCATGGGGCTGCAAAGAGTCANTTGTAAGGCCTCCCCAGACAGCCATTTTGCTTTTTTGCATTTCTTTTCCATGGGGATGGTCTTGTATATGTATATAAATACATACATGTTTTATATTATTATTTGCTGCACTAAGTGTTTGAAGTCCCATGTGTATTTTACACTTTCAGCCATCTCAATTTGTACTATCTATGTTTGAGGAGCTTGATAGCCACCTGTGGATAACGGCTCTAATAATAGGACGGTATGTCTTTAAGTGATTTTCCTTTCTGAAGTTTCTCCCCTTCATCTTCCTTTACCCCTCCTCAGCCACCGTGGTATATCTATATCAGATGGTATCATTCCATTGTTTAAGATTTTCAGTTGATTCCATGTTGCTTCAATATTCAAGATCCACAATAATCTGTACTTAATCTTTCCAGCCTAATCTCCCTAACCCCAGTCTAAATTCCATACATACTGATCTATCGGTGGTTGTTTTCCAAAGATATCATACCTTTTCTCCTCTACCCTTTGTACACCTGACTACTGTTTGGAATAATCCTTCCCAACTGCTTTACCAAGTAAAGTCCTGTTCAGCTGTCAGCCTAGATTTCACTTCTTGCAGGAAACCTTCCTTAAATGCACAAATCTGGATTAGGTGCTACTCCTGTGAATTCTCACTGTACCATCTGCTCACCTAATATTAGTACTTATTTCACTATATTTTATTGTGCTGTAATAACTTACGTCTAAGATCTTGGGATTATGTTTGTTCTTAATTCCATGATTTAACTAACTAGATTGAGGCTCCTTGAACACCTTATATATGCTCAATAAATGATTTTTAAATAAAAGAATGGGAGAAATAGAATAATGTAACAGCCAAAAGACCTCTGCCCCACCTCCCATGATGACACCATCAGTTTCTAATTCCCCACACCTGGAAGTGTATTCATTCAGTAAGCCTTTACTGATTTGTTGTGTGTCAGGCACTGGGCTAGGTATTTCCTGGCACTGTGGGAAACAGCCTGACTTACTGATCAACAATAATACATATTCCTTTTATGTTACCTTATAGTATAATAGCCCTAAATTATCATGCATCAAAAAAGTACCATAAGTTAAAATTCTGTGACTACAAGAAACAGACCCAGTTCTTTTTTAACAAAAGGAAATTTATTGGAAGGACACTGGAGGTAGGCTATAGAATAGAAGTACTGAAGCAAATTTTAGAAAGCTTTGGGAAGGACAAGAACCAAGATGGCTCCAGATTTCTCAGTCTTACAAGTTCACAGATATGGTTAGCAAGTATGTTTCCATCAGGAAGTGATTCTAAGAGGAGGAGTGGCAGGAAAGCATCCCAGGAAGGTAAAAACAATTATCTGCTACAGTTATGAAAATAATTCTCAAAGACTAAGCTATGGAGAAGGCACCTGAAGGGCTTAGTCAACGAATTATTCAAACATAGAGGACTTATTATGTCAGATACTGCTAAGAAAAAGGATTATAAAGATGAATTAAAGATAGTCCCTGTCTTCAAAGAACATGGTCTTGTATAAAAATAATCATGTATGGATACTATGGAGAAACTGGAATAAGCTTCATAGAAGAGGTTGGGCTAGGATGAACATTAATTTACCCTTTGGACAAGTGGTGGAAAAGACTTCTAGAATCCCAATAGAGGGAATTCAGATAAGCAGTCATCAAAACAGAAGAGAGATACCTATGCTGAAGAACTACACATAATTCAGAATTTTAAGAATATAATGCCCCTATATGTGTGTGTCAGGAGAGATGGGGGTGGAGAGAATGGTTAGTGATGAGACTTAACAGCCAAGTAGGTGTGAGAGCATGAAGGACTTTGCATACCACAATCAAAGATTAAGAAATCATCTTGTTTACAATGGGGATGAGTGTGAAGAACCCCGGGGGAGGGATGGTGATGATCAGATTTCCGTATTAAAATGAGTATCTGATGGCTATGTAATCAACAGACTGAATGGAAGAAAAATTAAAGGCAAAGAAACTTGCTAAGTATTATATGATAAAATTAAGGAGGAAGGTGGTAAGATAATGACAATTGGGAAAGAGAGAGGCAGTAGATAAAGAACATATTTAATCCATAGTATAAAAACCCTTTATGATGTGGGATTTTTCCTTTAAAATTTTTTTGGTGCCTGGTAACAGAAAATTGAATTCAAATAATAAAAAGAGTTCATTGGCTCACATACCTGGAAAATTCAGAGGGTGTTAGGCTTAACAGTGTTATTTAAAGAATTTATTATCATCTTGTAATTCTGCTTTCCCTAGTGTCAGATTATTTCAAGTTGGGTTTTCCTCCTGGTGACAAAATGACTGCAGCAATTTCAGGTCTCACCTCAGTAAAACACAAGATCCAGAAGGAGAAAGTGTGTAGGTGACCCTTTGGAAGCTTTCATAGAAGAGAAAGAAAATGAAGTTATTCTTGGCCCATTCATGAGCTAATCCCCATGGCCCATTTCAAATTTGCTTAAATTAGTTTATCTGAACCAATCACTTTAGCAAGGAGGATGAGTCCACATCTGGGAAGCGAGTCAACTTCCGGCAGGCGTTGGAGTCTCAAGAATGGAGTGGATCCCAAACTGGAAGCCCAGGTAGGAGGAGATAAGTGCCGGCTAAGTTTTCTCAGGTGTCTGCTCTTTCCAGAATATCGACTGAGAGAGGAGGAAGGTGTATAAACAGAGATGTAGAGTGAAGGAACGGAGAAGGGAATGGCATCCCACCCCAGTACTCTTGCCTGGAAAATCCAGTGGACGGAGGAGCCTGGTGGGCTGCAGTCTATGAGGTCACTAAGAGTCGGACACGACTGCGACTTCACTTTCACTTTTCACTTTCATGCATTGGAGAAGGAAATGGCAACCCGCTCCAGTGTTCTTGCCTGGAGAATCCCAGGGACGGGGGAGCCTGGTGGGCTGCCTTCTATGGGGTTGCACAGAGTTGGACACGACTGACGCGACTTAGCAGCAGCAGCAAGTGAAGGAAGGATTTTTTTTCTTTTTTTCTATTTCCGTTCGTTTTCNAGAATCCCAGGGACGGGGGAGCCTGGTGGGCTGCCTTCTATGGGGTTGCACAGAGTTGGACACGACTGACGCGACTTAGCAGCAGCAGCAAGTGAAGGAAGGATTTTTTTTCTTTTTTTCTATTTCCGTTCGTTTTCTCTTTCTTCCTTTCTTTCACTGGAGAAAATTAGGCATGTTTATTGGCTCATACTTTCCTTTGGATCTCATTGGTCAGCATTGTGTCACATGGCCTTGCTCAGCTTCAAGGGAGGCTGGAAAAGTACTGGCCGTGTAGCAGAAGTCGTCAAGGGAAAAAGAAAATGGGAACAGCTGGTGAGTTACCAAAACGCGAGAATTTGCAGTAAATACTTGTTCTGAAGTCTTTTTCTCCCCAGCTTCCAAGATTTTGAATGTGTTCTTTTCCTTTCTACTAAGATTGAGAAGTGAATCAAGTGAGAACAGTAAACATGCAGTCCAGGGTTTACTTTGCTGAGACAGGGGTTTAGTTTTCTTGGTCGGACCTCCCACTAACATGAAGTGAATGGCTCCATGGGAGGGATAAAGATGAACCCTTGTATCATGGCACATTAAGTCCTAGCAATTAATGTGTAAGACAGAGTAAGTCACTCATTGATCAAGCACAATAGGAACCATTCCCTTGAAGAAGTGAAGTGTCAGGTTATATATGAACCGCTTGCACCAGTACTGTGACAGCTGATTCAGATGGCGAGGTGATCCCAAACTGCTGAGCCTTGTTTTCTTCAACCAGAGGTCACATCAGAAATGAAGGTGAATAAAAATTGATCTACTATATAAAACATGATCCAGCCAGATGAGACCGCCTTCTCAGAGGCAGGGGTGCTGCTCTCGCTGTGGTTCTGCTTCACAAGCCGGCCTTCTTGACAGCAGCCATCAAGCAAGAGTATGAGGCCATAGCGTCTATTGACCTAACACAGCTCATCCTTCATCACTCACTTCCTGATTCATAGAAATGAAGTCAGACTGATTGAGTACCTTGAAAGGGCAGTGTTTCCAGCTCTGGAAGCATACACTGCTGTGCTTCCCCGTTTATTTCTCATCAGTGGATTTGCTTCAGCTGTTATCCAGCAGCAGGGAGACCATTACTGCGTGAAAATGTTCCATGACAGTGACATTCACTCAGTGTTCTAAAGCTCAGCAGGGGCCCTGGACTTTCTGGATCCCTCTAAAATTATAAGACAAGCAACTTACATTTGAATAGTGATCAGACTACAAATTTGGAAATTCAAGCTTATCCATATTTTGTGAGCCATAGCTCATTTTCCATCTTCAGGCAAAAAGTCCTGAAAGTATCAAAGATAGTTAAAAATTCTCTGATAGTTAGATAATCCACAAACTCCAGTTTATCATTGAATTAGCTAGAGATGACTTTCCCTAAGGCATTTGTCTGTCCTTCTCAGACCAGCATCTTCTCTGATGGCATTATCCTGTTATGTGAATAAAGACACTGCTTTTAATTACATGGAAATTGATGTTTACTGTGAACTTTTATTTATTTATTTTTATTATTATTTTTTAACTTTTTGAGGAAATTTATTGTTACCATCATTCTATATCTACTTTTAGGTGTATACATTTTTTTCCTTTTTACTGTGAACTTTTATGAAGAGTAATTATTATATTTAAAAAGGATCCAAAGAGTACTTACTCATTTTACAGCCTTTGATATGGGTGTAAATGCATCTGATCTCCAGGTTACAGTAGTGAGACTGAATTTGTGTGTTGATCCACATTTATTTATTATTTTTTTTGGGTATCATATTTCTGATGCATTTGTAGTTTTTGCCTATCCACAAATGTTGATGTCAAGGCTTTGTTTAGCTTGCCTCCTTCTCAATATATTGCTACTTCTTCTGTTACTCCCTAAGCGTGTTTGGACACATTATCAGAAACTTTGCTTTCATGACTATATTTTGCCTTCCTCAAGTCAGAGATCCCTTCTTAGGCAGCTTTGCAAATCTTCCAACAAAGCCCAATGCCTGACTCATGGAAGGTGTTCATGTAAAAGTGGAAGAAAATGAATCTAGGTCAGAGAGATGAAGTGGGACAAATGAAATAATCCATTTGTCTGCATTGCCTTATCTGGAAGAGGTTAATAGCTTGATTTACATCAAGTTGCATGTATTTTGAGGATTGATATATGGTGGTAATCACTCAGAAAATGATCGTTGGACAAAATTCAAGAGAGAAGGCTCTCAGCTGTAATGTGTCTGCATAAACCCTTCTTCTCCTTGTTTTGCTGATGTGGCAAGTACTTGAGCAATTTGCTATTTGCACCCATCCCTTCATGGGTCTATACAGTATTACTGCTTTACAAGTTTCTCATTACCATCAAATAGCTGTTCTTCAGAATCGGTATAATTTCAGAATTTAATTAGGAATCAGAACAAGGGTCAGTTGGTCTCTCAAAAAGACGATCCTTTTTGCCTGATACCCTCACTTGAAAGGAGAACTGGAAGCCAGCAGTGGTGTGAGCCCAGGTGTGCTTATCCATCTGCTCCACCTGAGAGCTGAGGCTACTTCATACATTGATGAATATGCTCTAGCAGGTGCAGGTCTTAGAAATCAGTTTAAATGATTAAAAGCTTTAATGCCTTCTCCAGCTTCACTTCCTGCCCAAAGTCAAGGGATCCTGAGGGGACTGAACAGTCCTCTGTGACTCTGTTCACTCCCATTTGAATTTGGAGTCTTCATTTAGAACAGTGGTCCCCAACATTTTTGGCACCAGGGGCTGGGTTTCATGGAGAACAATCTTTCCACGGACTAAAAGTAGGGGGGATAGTTTCAAGATGAAACTATTGTTTCATTTATCATGCACTTTATTTCTACTATTATTACATTAGCTGCACCTCAGATCAACAGGCATTAGATCCTGGAGGTTAGGGACCCCTGATATAGAGCATCTCAGCCTGCCTTAAATATGCTTTTAGCCCTTGACTCAGTAATTCCCCTCCTAATAGAATGAAGTTGTCAGTGACCCATTCAGATATTTATATACAGATCACTTGTTTTAGCATGTTTATGATATCAAAAACATGGAAACAATCAGAATGCCTAAGTAGGAAACTGACTAAATACTGATATAAGCACACTGAGGAATTCAGTGAGGCCACTAAAAATAATTTCTTTAACAGGATAAGGAAACGTTCATTATATAACATGAATACAAATATTGATATATATAATACATCATAATTTTGTAAAACAAACCATACATATATCTATAATTTTGGAAAATGTATTTGGCTAGTGGGATTATTTTTATTTGATCTTTGGGCTTCCCAGGTGGCACTAGTGGTAAAGAACCCAACTGCTAATGCAGGAGACATAAGAGATGCAGGTTCGATCCCTGGGTTGGGAAGATCCCCTGGAGAAGGGCATGGGAAACCACTCCAGTATTCTTGCCTGGAGAATCCTATGAACTGAGGAGCCTGGCAGACTACATAGGGTCCATAGGGTCACAAAGAGTTGGACACAACTGAAGCTACTTAGCCTGCACACTGTGGGATTATAGATATTTGCAAATATTTTCCCCATTTAAGCCTAACTGTATTTTCCAGGTTTTCTACAGTTTTTATCAAAGAGTTCATTTTTAATAATAAATTATTTCAGCTCTATGTTTCTAAGTGATAGTCAAAAGGCAATGATTCACTTGAAGTGTGGGCAGGTCCTTATGAAGCAGACTGTGAAGGCAAGAAGTGAGGTGACAACCTCAGCAAGGTCATGGCACCAGCGTAGGAGAGGGACCGCTCACAGATTTGGGTCACCCTAGCCTAGGGGATCTCAGAAAAAAGTGAAAATTCCATGCCAAGTCAAACNTACAATGGGGATGAGTGTGAAGAACCCCGGGGGAGGGATGGTGATGATCAGATTTCCGTATTAAAATGAGTATCTGATGGCTATGTAATCAACAGACTGAATGGAAGAAAAATTAAAGGCAAAGAAACTTGCTAAGTATTATATGATAAAATTAAGGAGGAAGGTGGTAAGATAATGACAATTGGGAAAGAGAGAGGCAGTAGATAAAGAACATATTTAATCCATAGTATAAAATCCCTTTATGATGTGGGATTTTTCCTTTAAAATTTTTTTGGTGCCTGGTAACAGAAAATTGAATTCAAATAATAAAAAGAGTTCATTGGCTCACATACCTGGAAAATTCAGAGGGTGTTAGGCTTAACAGTGTTATTTAAAGAATTTATTATCATCTTGTAATTCTGCTTTCCCTAGTGTCAGATTATTTCAAGTTGGGTTTTCCTCCTGGTGACAAAATGACTGCAGCAATTTCAGGTCTCACCTCAGTAAAACACAAGATCCAGAAGGAGAAAGTGTGTAGGTGACCCTTTGGAAGCTTTCATAGAAGAGAAAGAAAATGAAGTTATTCTTGGCCCATTCATGAGCTAATCCCCATGGCCCATTTCAAATTTGCTTAAATTAGTTTATCTGAACCAATCACTTTAGCAAGGAGGATGAGTCCACATCTGGGAAGCGAGTCAACTTCCGGCAGGCGTTGGAGTCTCAAGAATGGAGTGGATCCCAAACTGGAAGCCCAGGTAGGAGGAGATAAGTGCCGGCTAAGTTTTCTCAGGTGTCTGCTCTTTCCAGAATATCGACTGAGAGAGGAGGAAGGTGTATAAACAGAGATGTAGAGTGAAGGAACGGAGAAGGGAATGGCATCCCACCCCAGTACTCTTGCCTGGAAAATCCAGTGGATGGAGGAGCCTGGTGGGCTGCAGTCTATGAGGTCACTAAGAGTCGGACACGACTGCGACTTCACTTTCACTTTTCACTTTCATGCATTGGAGAAGGAAATGGCAACCCGCTCCAGTGTTCTTGCCTGGAGAATCCCAGGGACGGGGGAGCCTGGTGGGCTGCCTTCTATGGGGTTGCACAGAGTTGGACACGACTGACGCGACTTAGCAGCAGCAGCAAGTGAAGGAAGGATTTTTTTTCTTTTTTTCTATTTCCGTTCGTTTTCTCTTTCTTCCTTTCTTTCACTGGAGAAAATTAAGCATGTTTATTGGCTCATACTTTCCTTTGGATCTCATTGGTCAGCATTGTGTCACATGGGAGGCTGGAAAAGTACTGGCCGTGTAGCAGAAGTCGTCAAGGGAAAAAGAAAATGGGAACAGCTGGTGAGTTACCAAAACGCGAGAATTTGCAGTAAATACTTGTTCTGAAGTCTTTTTCTCCCCAGCTTCCAAGATTTTGAATGTGTTCTTTTCCTTTCTACTAAGATTGAGAAGTGAATCAAGTGAGAACAGTAAACATGCAGTCCAGGGTTTACTTTGCTGAGACAGGGGTTTAGTTTTCTTGGTCGGACCTCCCACTAACATGAAGTGAATGGCTCCATGGGAGGGATAAAGATGAACCCTTGTATCATGGCACATTAAGTCCTAGCAATTAATGTGTAAGACAGAGTAAGTCACTCATTGATCAAGCACAATAGGAACCATTCCCTTGAAGAAGTGAAGTGTCAGGTTATATATGAACCGCTTGCACCAGTACTGTGACAGCTGATTCAGATGGCGAGGTGATCCCAAACTGCTGAGCCTTGTTTTCTTCAACCAGAGGTCACATCAGAAATGAAGGTGAATAAAAATTGATCTACTATATAAAACATGATCCAGCCAGATGAGACCGCCTTCTCAGAGGCAGGGGTGCTGCTCTCGCTGTGGTTCTGCTTCACAAGCCGGCCTTCTTGACAGCAGCCATCAAGCAAGAGTATGAGGCCATAGCGTCTATTGACCTAACACAGCTCATCCTTCATCACTCACTTCCTGATTCATAGAAATGAAGTCAGACTGATTGAGTACCTTGAAAGGGCAGTGTTTCCAGCTCTGGAAGCATACACTGCTGTGCTTCCCCGTTTATTTCTCATCAGTGGATTTGCTTCAGCTGTTATCCAGCAGCAGGGAGACCATTACTGCGTGAAAATGTTCCATGACAGTGACATTCACTCAGTGTTCTAAAGCTCAGCAGGGGCCCTGGACTTTCTGGATCCCTCTAAAATTATAAGACAAGCAACTTACATTTGAATAGTGATCAGACTACAAATTTGGAAATTCAAGCTTATCCATATTTTGTGAGCCATAGCTCATTTTCCATCTTCAGGCAAAAAGTCCTGAAAGTATCAAAGATAGTTAAAAATTCTCTGATAGTTAGATAATCCACAAACTCCAGTTTATCATTGAATTAGCTAGAGATGACTTTCCCTAAGGCATTTGTCTGTCCTTCTCAGACCAGCATCTTCTCTGATGGCATTATCCTGTTATGTGAATAAAGACACTGCTTTTAATTACATGGAAATTGATGTTTACTGTGAACTTTTATTTATTTATTTTTATTATTATTTTTTAACTTTTTGAGGAAATTTATTGTTACCATCATTCTATATCTACTTTTAGGTGTATACATTTTTTTCCTTTTTACTGTGAACTTTTATGAAGAGTAATTATTATATTTAAAAAGGATCCAAAGAGTACTTACTCATTTTACAGCCTTTGATATGGGTGTAAATGCATCTGATCTCCAGGTTACAGTAGTGAGACTGAATTTGTGTGTTGATCCACATTTATTTATTATTTTTTTTGGGTATCATATTTCTGATGCATTTGTAGTTTTTGCCTATCCACAAATGTTGATGTCAAGGCTTTGTTTAGCTTGCCTCCTTCTCAATATATTGCTACTTCTTCTGTTACTCCCTAAGCGTGTTTGGACACATTATCAGAAACTTTGCTTTCATGACTATATTTTGCCTTCCTCAAGTCAGAGATCCCTTCTTAGGCAGCTTTGCAAATCTTCCAACAAAGCCCAATGCCTGACTCATGGAAGGTGTTCATGTAAAAGTGGAAGAAAATGAATCTAGGTCAGAGAGATGAAGTGGGACAAATGAAATAATCCATTTGTCTGCATTGCCTTATCTGGAAGAGGTTAATAGCTTGATTTACATCAAGTTGCATGTATTTTGAGGATTGATATATGGTGGTAATCACTCAGAAAATGATCGTTGGACAAAATTCAAGAGAGAAGGCTCTCAGCTGTAATGTGTCTGCATAAACCCTTCTTCTCCTTGTTTTGCTGATGTGGCAAGTACTTGAGCAATTTGCTATTTGCACCCATCCCTTCATGGGTCTATACAGTATTACTGCTTTACAAGTTTCTCATTACCATCAAATAGCTGTTCTTCAGAATCGGTATAATTTCAGAATTTAATTAGGAATCAGAACAAGGGTCAGTTGGTCTCTCAAAAAGACGATCCTTTTTGCCTGATACCCTCACTTGAAAGGAGAACTGGAAGCCAGCAGTGGTGTGAGCCCAGGTGTGCTTATCCATCTGCTCCACCTGAGAGCTGAGGCTACTTCATACATTGATGAATATGCTCTAGCAGGTGCAGGTCTTAGAAATCAGTTTAAATGATTAAAAGCTTTAATGCCTTCTCCAGCTTCACTTCCTGCCCAAAGTCAAGGGATCCTGAGGGGACTGAACAGTCCTCTGTGACTCTGTTCACTCCCATTTGAATTTGGAGTCTTCATTTAGAACAGTGGTCCCCAACATTTTTGGCACCAGGGGCTGGGTTTCATGGAGAACAATCTTTCCACGGACTAAAAGTAGGGGGGATAGTTTCAAGATGAAACTATTGTTTCATTTATCATGCACTTTATTTCTACTATTATTACATTAGCTGCACCTCAGATCAACAGGCATTAGATCCTGGAGGTTAGGGACCCCTGATATAGAGCATCTCAGCCTGCCTTAAATATGCTTTTAGCCCTTGACTCAGTAATTCCCCTCCTAATAGAATGAAGTTGTCAGTGACCCATTCAGATATTTATATACAGATCACTTGTTTTAGCATGTTTATGATATCAAAAACATGGAAACAATCAGAATGCCTAAGTAGGAAACTGACTAAATACTGATATAAGCACACTGAGGAATTCAGTGAGGCCACTAAAAATAATTTCTTTAACAGGATAAGGAAACGTTCATTATATAACATGAATACAAATATTGATATATATAATACATCATAATTTTGTAAAACAAACCATACATATATCTATAATTTTGGAAAATGTATTTGGCTAGTGGGATTATTTTTATTTGATCTTTGGGCTTCCCAGGTGGCACTAGTGGTAAAGAACCCAACTGCTAATGCAGGAGACATAAGAGATGCAGGTTCGATCCCTGGGTTGGGAAGATCCCCTGGAGAACGGCATGGGAAACCACTCCAGTATTCTTGCCTGGAGAATCCTATGAACTGAGGAGCCTGGCAGACTACATAGGGTCCATAGGGTCACAAAGAGTTGGACACAACTGAAGCTACTTAGCCTGCACACTGTGGGATTATAGATATTTGCAAATATTTTTCCCATTTAAGCCTAACTGTATTTTCCAGGTTTTCTACAGTTTTTATCAAAGAGTTCATTTTTAATAATAAATTATTTCAGCTCTATGTTTCTAAGTGATAGTCAAAAGGCAATGATTCACTTGAAGTGTGGGCAGGTCCTTATGAAGCAGACTGTGAAGGCAAGAAGTGAGGTGACAACCTCAGCAAGGTCATGGCACCAGCGTAGGAGAGGGACCGCTCACAGATTTGGGTCACCCTAGCCTAGGGGATCTCAGAAAAAAGTGAAAATTCCATGCCAAGTCAAACACATACAGAGCCTGATACTGCTTTCAGATGATAAACTGTTACATTGTTGATGTTAGTTTGGAGACAGCCAGGCCTGGTTTTGTTGGCTGCAGTGGAGTGACCAAGAAGATGAGAACTGGGGTCAGCAGGTAGAGAGTCCACCTGGCTAAGGAAGAGTCTGGAAGCAGAGCTGGAGGGACAGAGCTTATTGTAAGTGATGAGGGAGAAGGAGTAAGCCCAGCAGACAGAGCAATGATAAGTTTTCCCACCAGATTGACAGAACACAGCAGCAGGATACAGGGCTGAGTAATACGTGGAGATCCAGAGACAGCAGAGGGAGCCTGGGAAAAGTTCAGTCTTTCTTTAACCACTCCTCTGCTCAATACGTTCCAATAGTGACTCAGAGTAGAAATCGGTGTTGTGAAAACCTAAATTTTAAAAGTGTGCCCTTGGAAACCGGCTTGAAGCTTCACATTGCTGTCTTCTCCATGGTCCTTGGACTGCGTGAGGCTGGCAGACTCCACAGAGCCACAATGACTAAACCTGGAACCTTGGATGGAATATACAGCAGCTTTAATCCAGAAGGCAACCCAGAAGGGGAAACCTTGACAAAGAGATGCAAACTGGCATCTAGATGGGGGAGGTGCTGTCAGAAGCACAGTGAAGCTGAGAATTTGGGTCTGGAGCATAAGGTATCCTCCCGCTTTGGGCATTACTGCCTTTGTGCAGAGATTGAGTCCTCTGGGTCCTGCAGAGAACATCACCAACGTGCTCAGCTGTTTCAAACAGGTTTAAGTAATGAGGCTGTGAATTTAAGACTTACCTGCTGCAATTCCATTAATTTGTATCCCCAAGATCTGAAATTATACCACAGTCATCTTTATTACTAATGGTTGAATGAATGGATATATGATAAGCAACTACTGTGGGAAGTTAAGGTGGAGGAAAGAATGAGATGTGAAGGAGAAGAAAAAAAGGTATTGATGTCAGAAAGTGGTCCCTGGGAAGCCCAGGGGATGGGTCCGGATGGTGTGTGGTTGTACCTTGCTTTGTTTCAACAAAGCAGAATCAAAACTGCTGCTATTAGAATTTTGAGTGAATGTTCTGTTATGTACCCAGGAGCCATTGGTCTAAATCTACCTCCAACCTCTCTGAGGTCAGAGACAGAGGCAGCAAGAGAGCTGAGAATAGAAGCCCTGAGCACCTGCCTCCCACTGTGACCTCTGTTAACCACACAGAACAAGGTGTATGCACACAAAGCATTTTTTATTATTAGTGATGGGAAGCAGGGCTTGCCAAGTTCAGAAGCTTCTTTGAAACCAGAGGTTTGGTCTTTGCAAGCTGAACACTGACACACAAAAATTCCTTTTTCTTCTAAGGAAAAGGAAAAATTTCTAATAATAAAGGATTCAAAGATGTTTTCCTAGACATGAGTGGTTGTTTTAAAGCAGCGCCTCTTTTCTTCTTTAAATATAAATGCATCTGAAAAGGCTGGGTTTAAACGGACACATGCATTTCTCAATCACATCTTCCTCTACCTGACTAAGCCCACACAGAGAAATCCAGCAGTGAAGATCTGCGCTCGGAACCCGTCGTAAACACAAGCCAAGGGAACCACACGGGTTTTTTGGTTCCACCTGCCTGGTTTTTCTGGGTTTTGACTTTGAATCAGATAAAAGAAAAGCCTAGTCCAATGCCTGGCATGGAGCTGATGTAGGTTTCCCAAAGAGACTAATCATTTTTCCAGCTGAGTGTGGCATTAAATAAGAGGACTTTTGTATTTGTACCTGGCATTTGCTGTCTTGCTGTCCAGTAGGGTAGCTCTTTGACATGTGACTATTAAGTACAAATTCATTAAAATTAAATAAAGTAACTAAAGTCAATAATGTTGTTCAGTCACCCTGTTGCGTTCGACTCTTGGCGACCCTATGGACTGCAGCATGCCAGGCCTCCCTGTCCCTCACCATCTCCCAGAGTTTGCCCAAGTTCATGTCCATTCCATTGGTGATGACATCCACCCATCTCATCCTCTGATGCCCTCTTCTCCTTCTGCCTTCAATCTTTCCCAGCATCAGGAACTTTACCAATGAGTCAATAGACAGGTAAGATGGTCTGATATTCCCATCTCTTTAAGAGCTTTCCACAGTTTGTTATGATCCACACAGTCAAAGGCTTTAGCATCATAGATCACTGCCTTGTGGTGGCAAAAGGGCTTGTAAGCTATGAGCCTTGCCAAGTAGGCCCACCCAAGATGGACGGGTCACAGTGGAGAGTTCTGACAAAATGTGATTCACTGGAGGAGGGAATGGCAAACTACCCCAGTATACTTACCATGAGAACCTTGTGAAATAAAAAAGACAAAAAGTCAATAATACTGTATTGCATATTGCAAGTTGCTAAAAGAGTAAATCATAAAAGCCCGCATCACAAGAAAAAAATTTTTATAGCTATTTATGGTGATGACCACTTTGCAGTGTATACAAATAGCAAACCATTATGTTGTACACCTGAAACTAATGCAGTATGTCAATTATATCTCAATAAGATTAAATTTTAAAATTTATCTATTTGCTAACACTAGCCACTTACCAAATGCTCGATGGCCACATGTGGGTAGTGACCATTGTATTGGACAGCACTGTTCTAGAACCATTCCATCATGGTAGATATTCTACTCTTATATCCCAAGTAGTTCAGGTTCTAAACATGTGTGCCCCTCAGGATATACAGCAAGAGCCTTGAAAATTTTCAGCTAATAAGACAGTTCAATAGCAATCTATTAATCTCATTCAACAAATATTTATTGAGTACCTATTATTTCCTCACTTTGCTTGGCTATGGGTCAGGTAGGTGCTGTAGCTTAAGATTTCAAAGGAGGCCCTGGGATAGAAAATGCAAAGAATTGGTGGTATTTGAGGTGAGACTATTGTTTGCCACTAGGTAAGTGGGCTTAGGAGATGTGACCTGGGACACCATAGGTGTCTGCTACAAATACTTTGCAACTATGAGTAATTATTTTGCCTTCATTTTAACATTCACTGTTACTCTGATTTAAAATATTTTAGTATCCAGTAGTAATGCCTTCTAAGAGTTCCTTTGAATGTGGTCCAAATAATAGTGCTGAAAAAGTGAGCCTGAAAATTGGTATCTTTGGAAGAGAAATTAGCTGTGCTAAAGTAAGCCAAACAAATACCCTAACACACTGCTGTTAATTTAGGAGAAAGCGTGTTATGAAATGGGACTTTCCTTGTGGCTCAGATGGTAAAGAAGCTGCCGGCAATGCGGGAGACCCAGGTTCAATCCCTGGGTCGGAAAGATCCTCTGGAGAAGGAAATGACAGCCCATTTCCGTATTCTTGCCTGGAGAATTCCATGGACAGAGGAACCTGGGGGGTTACAGTCCATGGGGTTGCGAAGAGTTGGACATGACTGAGTGACTAACACTTTCACCATGCTATGAAAAATTAAAGATAAGCTTGAGAAAAAAAGCAGAAACGACAACACTGGAGTAGACGGACATGCTGTGAGAATTCATCTCTCCCTAGTTGCCATGTTTTCCTGTGGAGAAATTAACCTGGCATTATGTGAGGCTTAAAGACCCTCACATGGGATGGCCGTGAACAGCTTTCTCCGTCTAGATAGATTTCTGGTGAGAGCAACCTATAGACTGGCACTCTAGGCAGCCACCCGGATAGCACCTCCTGCTGGTTAGTTTCAATCTGGCACTTGGTAGTAAAAAAAAAACCTCGTGGGTGCCTCTGTAATATCCATTTCATCCTCTTGCTTTGGGTAGAAACCTTGTGGCTTAGTGGGATCAACTTCTTCCCTAGCTCTACAGGTGAGTTCTCACTGGTTCAGCCCATATAGCTAGGTATGCAAACCTTTTGCTCGAAGTGACCCTAAAGTTGGCTCGCTAGGATTTCTGTTTATGTGAGTCAATAGATTCTCTTATTCTCTCAATTCAGTTCAGTCACTCAGTCATGTCCGACTCTTTGTGACCCCATGGACAGCAGCATGCCAGCCTTCCCTGTCCATCACCAACTCCTGGAACTTACTCAAACTCATGTCCATTGAGTTGGTGATGCCATCCAAACATCTCATCCTCTGTCATCCCCTTCTCCTAATGCCTCAGTCATTGCCAGCATCAGGGTCTTTTCCAGTGAGTCAGTTCTTCCCATGAGATGGCCAAAATACTGAAGTTTCAGCTTCAGCATCAGTCCTTCCAGTGAATATTCAGGACTGATTTCCTTTAGGATGGACTGGTTGGATCTCCTTGCAGTCCAAGGGACTTTCAAGAGTCTTCTCCAACACCACAGTTCAAAAGCATCAATTCTTTGGCGCTCAGCTTTCTTTATAGTCCAACTCTCACATCCATCCATACGTGACTACTGGAGGAACCAAAGCTTTGACTGATGGACCTTTTTTGGCAAAGTAATGTCTATGCTTTTCAATATGCCATCTAGGTTGGTCATGGCTTTTCTTCCAAGGAGCAAGCGTTTAAAAATTTCATGGCTGCAGTCACCATCTGCAGTGATTTTGGAGCCCCCCAAAATAAAGTCTGTCACTGTTTCCATTGTTTCCCCATCTATGAAGTGATGGGACCAGATGCCATGATCTTATTTTTCTGAATGTTGAACTTTAAGCCAACTTTTTCACTCTCCTCTTTCATTTTCATCACAGGGCTCTTTAGTTCCTCTTCACTTTCTTCCATAAGGGTGGTGTCATCTGCATATTTGAGGTTACTGATATTTCTCCCCACAATCTTGATTCCAGCTTGTGTTTCATCCAGTCCAGTGTTTCTCATGATGTACTCTGCATAGAAGTTAAATAAGCAGAGTGACAATATACAGCTTTGATGTACTCTTTTCCCGATTTGGAACCAGTTCTTTCTTCCATGTCCAGTTCTAATTGTTACTTCTTGACCTACATACAGATTTCTTAGGAGGCAGATCAGGTGGTCTGGTATTCCAATCTCTTTAAGAATTTTCCACAGTTTGTTGTGATCTCTAAGCCAGTTTAAATTGTGTTCGGAGTAGAGAAAGCTTCCTAACTGATAACAGACACTTAGAAATAAATATTCTTTTTCCTTCCCTTCCATCAGTGGTATCTTTAGAGCAATCAGGACTTAAAAGAGAAAGTTATAAATGAATCCCGTAGAAGACTATGTCTTTTTTCATAACCCTAATCAAATGTACTGGTCTTTTTCCATTCAAACTTTTTTTTTTATAACTTACTGTTTTACTATTAGTCTCTCGTCATTGGCAATTCACTTCTAAATTGATTTACATTGCTTATAAAGTGAAACAACATCTATCCACTCATTTTAATTACTGGACTCTGATTGCTTACATAAATAAACAACTCTCTGCAAGTGAGAGTCTGGGCATTGCTGTCCTCAGATTGATTGGACTCACTTGTGGTCCCAGGGGTGGTCAGTGGTATGTGTGTGTGTGTAGGAGTTCTGATTGTAACAATGATTTGGTATGATAAAGTAATGTTGCATAATTTCATATTTTACAAAGTACATAATTGCCTCCATTTGTCCTAGATATATCTCCAGCAATGTCTATTTCAAACAGATTCTGCAAATTATCTCCCAATAGAAATGGCTGAAATTATGGATGCATTTATATTTTATAGTTTACACCAGGACATCTGTATAAATAAAATGTGTATCAGTGTGGGCACTCTCCGTTGCTAGTGATGGAGGACCTAACTTAAACTGATTTCACAGAGGAGAGTTTAAGGGTCTGTGTAGCTGAGAAATTCAAGGGTGTTAAGTAGGGCAGATCTGAGGTGCAAACAGTGCCGTGGGGACGCAGCTCCTGTCTGTCTCCATGCCTGTCTGAGCTCTATTCTCTGCTGCTCTGGCTCCGTCCTCAGGCTCCACATGTGTCCTCTTGGCAACTCCGAGTTCCCTCACATCCCTTAGTCCAACAGAATCGTGCATGCTCAGTTTTTCAGTCATGTCCGACTCTGTGACCCTATGCGCTGTAGCCCACCAGGCTCCTCTGTCCATGGGATTCTCTGGAGTGGGTTGTCCTTCCCTCTTCCAGGGAATCTTCCTGACTCAGGGATGGAACCCACATCTCTTAGGTGTGGTCTCCTGTATTGGCAGGCGGGTTTTTTACTAGCACCACCTGGGAAACCCAACAGAAGGGATAGTCTCCCCACAAAATCTCAGAGAGAGGTCCCATAATTTAGGTTAGTGGGCACTGATTGGACTGAACCAAATATTGTGATGGAGAAATAGAACACAGAGATCAGCTAAGAATAGGTCGTATTCTCAACCTCTTTATTCAGTGGAAGAGTAGTTCCCTGAAACCACATCCACACCTCCTGGAAAGTAAACAGAATCCTAAATATGTATGCATGGTATATTCCTCCCTCAGAAAAGGGGGCATTCGTGATGGGAAGCGAAAGGACTACAAACCGTCACAAAGCGCGGTCATATCCCACTCTTAACATTTGAGCTCCAGGGGGTGGTCTCGTGGAGCAAGGCCTTTACCATTTACTGTGTATTTTCACATTCAGGTTCCTAGGAAGTAATCAAATCCTTTTGGTGGAGTTTCTTTGCCTTTCCTTCTGGCCATATTTGGGTCCTGTCTGATCACTGAGTTTTCTACAAGGTAAATTCTTGTCTTGACAGCCCAAGTTCATGATTCTACAAGGAACTGTTAAATCTATTGGCTGTTTGCTTTTTTTTTTTTAAGGCAATTTCATCAGCCTCACAGTTTGATTTATGAAAACCAGCAATGGCTGGTAGAATAGGAATATTCTGCTTGCTAGGTTCTGAGGCAGCTGGCTAATTCTGATAAACAGGAAAATAACCAAAGAGAGCATGGAGAGCGCACCGGAGCCATGAAGTCTGCTGCACAGACACCACCACTATCACCCCTCCCAGTCCCGGAATATTGGTTCTATTTAGAGGTCTCAGAGATGGTCTGTCTTGGGACCAGTGTCCTGAAAAGGGGCTGGTTTTATTTTTAAAGAGGGTAGTGAAAATGCAAGGGCATTTCCAATTCTGGAAGGTTAAAATTGCCCACTGAGAAATTTGCTGATCTTCTAATTTGGCTGTTAATCAAACAACCTAAAAATAAGGGCTGCTTTAAATAAAAGACTAAAATAAATCACTCAAGAGAAAGTCCCTATCTGTTCCTCTCCAGCAGTCCAAATATACCTTCTAATCACTTATTTATTCCCCTTTAAAGCTAACAGGGCTGGGTTTGTTATCTTTACCTAGCCAATATGAGCTCCTTTGTTTTTTTGAAAAATATTTATTTATTTGACTGCACCTGGTCTTAGTTGTGGCAAGTGGGATCTAGTTCCCTGACCAGGGATCGAACTTGGGTCCCCACACTGGGAACTTAGAGTTAGCCACTGGCCCACCAGAGAAGGCCCTTGAACCCCATTTTTATTAAAGTTATGTGAAGAAATATACATTCTTTTTGCCCATTTAAAAGAGCATATTTTGTTTTTTATTTTATTTTTTGCCAAGGGACATGTTGCTGCTGCTGCTGCTGCTGCTGCTGCTGCTGCTGCTGCTGCTGCTAAGTCGCTTCAGTTGTGCTTGACTCTGTGCGACCCCATAGATGGCAGCCCACCAGGCTCCCCCGTCCCTGGGATTCCCAGGCAAGAACACTGGAGTGGGTTGCCATTTCCTTCTCCAATGCATGAAAGTGAAAAGTGAAAAGTGAAAGTGAAGTCGCTCAGTCGTGTCCGACTCTTAGTGACCCCATGGACTGCGGCCCACCAGGCTCCTCCGTCCATGGGATTTTCCAGGCAAGAGTGCTGGAGTGGGGTGCCATTGCCTTCGCCAAGGGAGATGTTACTTAGAGTAAACTCAAGGAGTCCCAAAGAAGAAGCTGAAATAACATAAGGGAACTAGATGTCAGGAAAAAGTAATGAATTTGAAATTAAAAAGCTAGAGTTTAAATTTAGTCCAGCAATTACAGTGTTAACTTGACCAATTTGCCTAACCCTCTCTGAGCTTGTTTCTGAGGAATACAGAGAACAAGGAAAAGGATCCAAAGCCACATAGTAATTCGACCCTCCTCAGAGCTGAAGAGCTCCTAGGTGAACTTTGCATCTTTTCTCCAAATACTTAAAGCATTGTGGGTGGATGGATATTTACTCTATTTGAAATTATAACAATAATACCTCTGCTTTATGTAAGCTTTGCCCTCAAAGAACTTTCCTATACTATCATGTAAGAAATGAATTGCCAGTCTATGTTCAATGCAGGATGCAGGATGCTTGGGGCTGGTGTATGGGGATGATCTGGAGGGAAGATGTGGGGTGGGAGGTGGGAGGGGGGTCCATGTTTGGGAGTTCGTGTAAAAAAATAAATACAAAAAAAAAAAAGTCAAAAAAAAAAACTTTAATATGACTAGAGTAAATGCCACTTCTTTATAGCTGCCAGTGTTTCGTTATCATGTTACGGTGATAAGCATTAAGTTCTGAGAACTGGTTAAGCCGAGTACTACTCTGATTGTAGGTTCTCATAGGTGTGTGCTTGCTCAGCCACTCAGTCGTGTCCGACTCTTCGCAACCCTGTGGTCTGTAGCCTGCCAGGCTCCTCTGTCCATGACCTTCTCATAGGTACAAATCCAAATCTAATTTGGATCATACCCAGGAATTGATGAAACTTCTACCCAACCTTAACATGAAGACAGAGAAAAGAATGTGATGGGCTTGGGAGGAGAAAGCATTCAAATGCCGAGCTGAGATGTTTTGCATTCCAGGTCCCAAACTCAGCATTTTAAAATGAGCCTTTTTATTTTTTTTAAAAAAAGCAAGGTTTTTCTGGTTCCATTCTATGGTTCTTGCCCCATGTTTTGTTGTTGTTGTTGTTGTTGACATTTTACATATTATGAACAAAGGTAATATTTGATCAATATTAATTTTCCCAAAGATAAATTTTTTACTTAGTCAAATTAATCCAACTCATTCCTATCTTCAAACCCAAATCAAGCAAAAAGGAGAAAAACAAGACAAAATAAAACTTGCAAAATTTTTCTTTTAAGTTAGCTTTCCTTTCACTAAAGAAGTAAGTTCTGACTTCACTGGAAAGTTTTCTATGCCACTTTTTCAAATATAATCCTATCTTCTGATGATCCAGATTAGAATAAAAGTTTCTAAGCCTTTTGGAGTAAAAGCAACCAATCATGGTTAACTTGCAACTCTTTCTTCATCCTTGTTTTCTTCCTTATTCTATACAGTTTTAAAAAAATTACATATTGCATGCATAATATTATATAACATTTTAGTTTTAAAGTTATTACAGTTTATAGCAGGTTTATTGACATATAATTCACATACAATTTACTCTTTTAAAAAATTTTGCATGCGTGCTTAGTTGCTCAGTCATGTCTGACTCTTTCTGACCTTTTGGACTGTAGACTGCCAATCTCCTCTGTCCATGGGATTTTTCAGGCAAGAATACTGGAGTGAGTTACCATTTCCTTCTCCAGGGAATCTTCCTGACCCAGGGATCGAACCTGAATTTCCTGTGTTTCCTGCACTGTGGGTAGATTCTTTACCCACTGAGTCATATTGAAATCGAATTGATTTACAGTGTCATGTTAGTTTCAGGTGTATAGCAAACTGATTCATATATATATATATATATATGTATATACATATATTCTCTTTTCAGATTCTTTTCCATTTTGGGTTATTTACAAGGTAACTCATCCTTTTGAAGTATACAATTCAGTGGTTTTTAATATGTTCACAGAGTTGCGTAATCATCATCCCCAACTGGAGAAGGGAATGGCAACCCACTCCAATACTCTTGCCTGAAAAATCCATGGATGGAGGAGCCTAGTAGGCTGCAGTGCATGGGATCACTGAGAGTCGGGCACGACTGAGCAATTTCACTTTCACTTTTCATTTTCATGCACTGGAGAATGAAATTGCAACCCTCTCCAGTATTCTTGCCTGGAGAATCCCAGGGACAGAGGAGCCTAGTGGGCTGCTGTCTATGGGGTTTCACAGAGTTGGACACAACTGAAGCGATGTAGCAGCAGCAGCATCCCCATCTAATTCCAGAACATTTTTTATGACTCCAAAAAGAAACCCTGTACCCACTGGCAGTCACCCCCAATTCACCCTCTCCCTAGGCCCTGGCAATCACCGATCTACTTTATGTCAGTATGGATTTGCCTATTCTGACAGTTTTTTACGTTTTATATAAATGGTGTCATACAATTTGTAGCTTTTTGATTCTGGCTTATTTTCTTTTCTTTTTTTTTTTTGTATTTATTTATTTTTTTACACGAACTCCCAAACATGAACCCCCCTCCCACCTCCCACCCCACATCTTCCCTCCAGATCATCCCCATACACCAGCCCCAAGCATCCTGCATCCTGCATTGAACATAGACTGGCAATTCATTTCTTACATGATAGTATACATATTTCAATGCTATTCTCCCAAATCATCCCTCCCTCTCCCTCTCCCTCTCCTTCTCCCTCAGAGTCCATAAGTCCGCTCTACACATCTGTATCTCTTTTGCTGTCTTGCATACAGGGTCCTCATTACCATCTTTCTAAATTCCATATATATGTGTTAGTATACTGTATTGGTGTTTTTCTTTCTGGCTTACTTCACTCTGTATAATTGGTTCCAGTTTCATCCATCTTATTAGAACTGATTCAAATGTATTCTTTTTAATGGCTGAGTAATACTCCATTGTGTATAT
>SJYX01014300.1:280642-305387 GCA_006410675.1 Oreotragus oreotragus
AAAAAAAAAAAAAAAAAAAAAAAAAAAAAAAACTAAAAAAAAGGAAATCCCAGTAGAGTCCATCAAAAAACCCAATTAAAAAAAAAAAAAAAAAAAAGAACTTGTACAAACAGACAAGAAGAACACTATGACCCAATAGGAAAAGTGGGCAAAGAATATGAAGAGTCAATTCACAAAGGAGGAAACTTCAGAGCCTAGTTAAGATGAATAAATATTCAATTGTGTCTGTAATCAAAGAAATGAAGCAAATGTCTTTTGTTTCTCCTATCAAATTAGCAGAGTTTCTGTACTGGTTGGGTATATATGTACATATATACATATATCTATATATGTAGATATAGAGGTGGAGTTAGGAATATAAAGGTTTATCTGGGAGTAAGACCTCTGAAAAATAAGAAGGAAGAAGAAGGTCTGACATTTGTGTAGTATGAACATCTTGTTATAGCAATCTATCAGGAAAAACAGAGTGACAACTTTCATAACTTTCAAATATAAACTCACATAATCCTTATAACAGCCCTATACTTTCCTGATCGCTGTGTTAAATATGAAGAAACTAAGGCACAGAGGATAAGCAAAATGCCCAAGGCAGAGTTGGGCCTTGACCCCAGGCAATCTGCCTTCTAGTCAAAGCTATGGTTTTTCCAGTAGTCTTGTATGGATGTGAGTGACATGTGAGGAAACAGTGTCAGACTTTATTTTCTTGGGCTTCAAAATCATTGCAGATGGTGACTGCAGCCATGAAATTAAAAGATGCCTGCTCCTTGGAAGAAAAACTATGACCACCCTAGACAGAATATTAAAAAGCAGAGACAGTACTTTAAGGTCCATCTAGTCAAAGCTATGGATTTTCCAGTAGTCATGTATGGATGTGAGAATTAGACTATAAAGAAGGGTGAGTGCGAAAGAAGTGATACTTTTGAACTGTGGTGTTGGAGAAGACTCTTGAGAGTCCCTTGGATGGCAAGGAGATCCAACCAGTCTATCCTAAAGAAAATCAGTCCTGAATATTCATTGGAAGGACTGATGCTGAAGTTGAAACTCCAATACTTTGACCATCTGATGCAAAGAACCAGCTCATTGGAAAAGACCCTGATGCTGGGAAAGATGAAAGGCAGGAGGAGAAGGGGACGACAGAGGATGAGATGGTTAGATGGCATCACCGACTTGATGGACATGAGTCTGAGCAAGCTCCAGGAGTTGATGATGAACAGGGAAGCCTGGTGTGCTGCAGTCTATGGGGGTGCAGAGTCGGACACAACTGAGTGACTGAACTGAACTGAACTGGAGGAGGAAATGGCAAACCACTTCAGTATTCTTGCCAGGAAAATCCCATGGACAGTGGAGCCTGATGGGTTACAATCTGCCGGGTTGCAAAAAGTTGGACACGACAGCAATGGGTCATGTACGTGTATTACAGTGCCTCTTAAGTATAATGTCCAATATTAAGCAGTTTAAAAAAATGATATAATGAAAGAATTTTAATGATGTGGAAAAATGCATATGGCATAAAATTAATTGGAAAGAGCTGAATTCAAAATTATCTATATAATGAAATCCCAATTAACTGTAATATGCATAAAGTAATGGATGAAGATAGAGTAAATTATTAATAGTAACTACTTAGTGAGAGGTGAGGTGCAGGGTCACCAACTCATCCTGCCTTGCTCTGGG
Organism: Oreotragus oreotragus; assembly: GCA_006410675.1. NCBI lineage: Eukaryota > Metazoa > Chordata > Mammalia > Artiodactyla > Bovidae > Oreotragus > Oreotragus oreotragus. The sequence goes on from SJYX01014300.1 coordinate 282,317, forward strand.
CATTGCTGTTTTTTCTCATATTCTAGAAATCCTCTCAGTTCTTGGACAAACTGTGATGATTGGTCAACCCCAGTGATTTTAATTAATTTTTTATATGACTTAGGTTTCACCAACCTCCCTCCACCCCACCCCACCCCCCTGCCATTTTCTAAAATAAGCCCTTATTACCTGTGTAATCAGAGAAAGAACAATAACAATATACTCTTAGAAGAAGAAATGGAAGCATGCTGGCTGTATTTTGGTTGAGGAGAGATTTGAGCTAGATGAGAGCATCCCCAAGTAATGACAGATCAAAGGGATGAATCGGTAGCAGGAACTTTTAGTTCATCTCATCCATTCAGTGCAACTCTGGGCTCTGGGGATACAGAAATGAAGGTGACAATCACTTGCTGTCGGGTGTCTACGCCCTAGTAGGTCAAGGCATTCAGTAAGCAAACAGCAGCACCTTCACACTGTGATGTACAGTACGGTGCAGAAAGGAGGTAGGGAATATAGTAGAAAGCAATGGTTGGGGATACTCTAGAGAGGAGGGTGGGGGAAGCCTCTGTGGATTGGTGGCTTTTGATTTGGGACTAAATGAGAAGTGGCATTATAAACGTTGTTGATGCAAGTATAAAACTGAACTGAATGAAAAAATTTCTAGCAACTCATATCTTCTCAGACCTGGAGATCTGAGATAGAATTTTGAGAGCTCATTCATCTCTGGAATTCCTTGGCACCATACTCTCAACCCAAAGGAACAGTAACTAAGAGTATGTTCACAATTTTGGAGCCTGTGAGAAGCTGGGCCAGTTTGTAAAAATGGAGGCTTGTGAAGGGTAAAATTCACGAAACGTCACTTACCAGAGACTTTTCCCCCCAAGTATATTTTGGAGCAGTAACAACACACCGTGACTTTATAATTATTCCCGCAAACAAAGGCTTGTAAAATTAGACTGATGCTTGTGTTTGAAGGATCTCACTTTTAGCATGAAACTACTTAGAAGCAATATACATTTTGAAGGAATAAAGACTAACATAAGGAAAGCTGCACTTAGCAAATGTATAACTCCTTAAAATGAAGGCTGAGCATTCAGTTTACAGAGAAGAGAAACGAAGCACCCAGGTTTGCCAAAGTCAACAGAGCTTTTGTGGCATCATCAGACTAGCAGAAGCAATGTCTCCTCTGAATCTTTTCTTAAACATTGAGAGCCTGTTTCATAAAGAGAGGTAATAGGTTCACAGAACTCCTTGACTTTTCATCAAGGTAATGGCAATCAATAGAAGAAATCATTCAGTAAGAACAAGGAGGGGTCACGCTGGAGCAGGATGCTAAAAACAAAAGGGGGTTCTTGTTTGTTTTATTTTTACTTATTTATTTGGCTTCACTGGATCTTAATTGCAACATGTCTAATTCTCTGACCAGGGATCGAACCCAGGTCCCCTGCATTGGGAGCCTGGAGTCTTAGCCACTGGACCACTAGGGAAATTGCTTTATTNAAAGGGGGTTCTTGTTTGTTTTATTTTTACTTATTTATTTGGCTTCACTGGATCTTAATTGCAACATGTCTAATTCTCTGACCAGGGATCGAACCCAGGTCCCCTGCATTGGGAGCCTGGAGTCTTAGCCACTGGACCACTAGGGAAATTGCTTTATTTTGTTTTACTGTTAAACTAGAAGATTGATGTCTTCCTAATATCTAGCCAGGCAATAAAATAGGACCAGGGTGTCATAATATATTTCAGATGATACTGCTTATATTACAGAACTAGTCCTAAGAAGACTGTAGTATTTGCCCTATCACATTCTTTCCCTGTGTCTTTCTGAACATACTCTTTAGGAAAAAATTGTTAAAATGCTTATTAAACACTTTTTATGCTTTAAGCTGATTATGTATATGGACTTTAAGAAAGGAAATAAGCTGTAGAATGGATTTTTTCAATCCTCAGAGAAATTTTTATGGAGGAGATGCTTTTTCTGGGTAGCAGTTCAAGTTGGATATCAGTGTCTGCTGGTAGACTTATCGTAACTGAGAACAGTGAGCTTTTCTTAAAAAACATTCCTTAGCTGAAGTGAATAATTGAAAACGCTGAGCCACTAGAACTTCAGAGATTAATTCCTCCATTAATGGCAAGAGGTGATAGAGAGAAACAATCAGGCTAAAGAAAAATAATTAAACTAACCCAACTGGGGCATTTCATCTGATATTCGAAATTACTGGGCCAAAACTTTGATCTTCAGTTTTGTTTGAGGGAGTTTTTGGTCATTTAAAACTGCAGAAGCCTTCTGTCTTTGTGTGTCCAAACTATGTTCTGATATACAGATTTCTTTTAATCCTTTCAGGTAGTAGGATACAAAGTGGTATTTCAGGGGACTGTGAGCTGCAGAATGGTTATTTAGTGACCAGTGTCAGATATTCCCAGAAGGCTTGGGGTATATTTTTAATGTGCTTACTTGATAGCCACAGGTCCATTCAGTTATATTAAACTCAGAGGCAGACCATCTTACTTTGCTAAAAAAAGAACAATGATGCAACAGGAACTCAGGTGACAAACACAAGACATTTGTGTTTCAAGATAAACCAAATGAAGCAGACCCTGGACTTGAGTAACAGTTGGGGATGGGGTAGATTTAAGTAAAAAATTTCTTTTTAGTAGCTAGTTCTGCCAGTGACAGATACATTTTCTTGGCTTCCCTGGTGGCTCAGTTGGTAAAGATTCCAACTGCAATGCAGGAGAAGGTGATGGCACCCCACTCCAGCACTCTTGCCTGGAAAATCCTATGGACGGAGGAGCCTGGTGGGCTACAGTCCATGGGGTCGCGAAGAGTCGGACACAACTGAGTGACTTCACTTTTCACTTTGATGCATTGGAGAAGGAAATGGCAACCCACTGTAGTATTCTTGCCTGGAGAATCCCAGGGACAGGGGATCCTGGTGGGCTGCTGTCTATGGGGTCGCACAGAGTTGGACACGACTGAAGTGACTCAGCAGCAGCAGCAGCAGCAATGCAGGAAACCTGAGTTTGATTCCTGGGTCAGGAAGATTCCCCTGGAGAAGGAAATGGCAACCCATTCCAGTATCCTTGTCCTTTAATTAACTTGTCTAAGGGTTGCAGATAATTAAGTGGTAGATTCAAGATTCCAGTAGGAGCTTCTTGGACTTTGAAAAACAAATTCCATACAATTACTGTTTCTCAAATATCTTATACTGCTTTTCCTTGAGAATTAATGGATGGGGTGGTTTTCCTTGCTAATGTCACTCAGAAGAAACATCCTCTGTTTTTGCAATCATATTTATGGAATATTCACAAGTTCTTCAGATCCATGGCTGTCTAACTGGTAAAAGAAGAGACAAATCATGATGGAGAACTCCACAGCATCGTCACCCTTGTGGGGAACAAATCAGGCACACATCATTCCTTTAGTTCTAGTCCTTGGAACTGTAGTGGGATTAGTTACACACACAAGTCCTGTTCGAGTTTTCCATGTGTTGGGCTTCAGAAGAACTGTTCACATGAACTAGTGAACACTTCAATAGCCAGCATCCATGGAATGCTTTCCAGGTGTGAGGCCCTTGTGCTGATTATCCCTGTTATCAACACATCAGCTCTCCAAGTTGAGTACTATTGTCATTATCATCCTCACATTACAGATAAGGTCAAGGTCATTCGTACTCTTATTGGTAGAATAAGAATTAGAGCCTATATGACTCCTGACATCAAGATACTATAATTGTTGGGACTTCCCTGGTGATCCAGTGGTTAAGACTCCTTGCTTCCGATACATGGGGTGTGGGTTTGATCCCTGGCGGGGGGCCTAAGATCCCACACCTGGTATGGCCTAAAATTTTTTTTTAATATTATAATTTTTTGTGTAATATCTGGTAGTTCTATAGGTTAGTATTATCAAGTGTCTTGAAACTGTGAAGTGAAGTGAAGTCGCTCAGTTGTGTCCGACTCTTTGCAACCCCATAGACTGTAGCATACCAGGCTCCTCTGTCCATGGGATTTTCCAGGCAACAGTACTGGAGTGGGTTGCCATTTCCTTCTCCAGGGGATCTTCCCAACCCAGGGCTCGAACCCAGGTCTCCCGCATTGTAGACAGACGCTTTACCATCTGAACCACCAGGGAAGTCCCTTGAAACTGTGATATACTGTAACTCTCAAACATCCTAAGGAGTTTGCAATTAAACTATATAATGTATTGAAATTTGCAATGGTTTACTTTTTTGGAAACTAGGAACATTCAAGGATTTCTCTTAAATACTATCATCCTGGACTGTTTGTGTTCAAATATATTTCATTTTGGGCTTCCCAGGTGGTGCTGGTGGTAAAGAATGCACCTGCCAATACCGGAGACATGAGAGACAGGGTGAATCTCTGGGTCGGGAAGATCCCTTGGAGGAGGAAATGGCAATCCACTCCAGTATTCTTGCCTCAAGGATCCCACGGACAGAGGAGCCTGGTGGGTTACCGTCCATAGGATCACAAAGAGTCAGACATGACTGAAAGAACTTAGCACATATGCATATTTCTTCTTGTGTGAGATGCATGTTTGTAATCATAGCCAACATACAGGAAACTGAACCCATCCCTATCTGTTATCCATTGTGCTACTTAGATTTCCTATCTTGAATCTTCTAAAGTTACCTAAAAGGCCTGACACAAGCTTGTCTTTCCACACAGCAGGTACAGTCAGTTATTGGAAAAAAGCATGGGAGTAGGGAACAGAGTAGCTCAAAGTGCAGATGGCAGGGTCGAAGCCAGCCTTTCAGCGTCTACCAGCTCTGTAATTTCAGGGGAGTTATTTACCCTCCCAAACCTTGATTTCCTCATTAAAGAAATGGGGATAATAAAACCATGCAACTCATAGGGTTGTTGTGAGAATTAAATAAGATCATCAACTAGAAGCATTTAGCATGGTGCCTGGCTTAGAGTAAGTGCTCAACAATATTAGCTGCTACTCTAAAAGTTTCTTTTTACTCCTCAACTCAGTAAAGTCTAGTTAGATCATAATAATCCAAAATAAGGAGCTATATTTTTACTTCAGGGTGAGCTAAAGAAGTCTGTGACATGGTATTATAAATGGATGTATAATACTTGGTTTATTTTATTTGTAATGCCATGTATTATGAGAGAAGAGAGAAAAGATGGTCAATAAATAGCTCTGGGAGGGTTAATAAAATATTTACTCTTCTCCATCTAATGTTATAGACCAGTGAGCACCATTATTAAGTCTTGTTAATAGCAACACTGTATTCAAGATGATGAAGAATTTGTATTTAGAGAGCCTTTAATCATTTCTTGCTAGTTATTGATTTTTTTTAAAAAAAAGCTAATCATTAATGTAATAGAAATTAGCACATTTTGAATTCTTTGGGAATTTTTTTTTTCTCCTTGTAACTTGAAAATAGCTTATGCTATCTGCACAGAGTTAAGAAAAAAAAAAAATCCACATCATGCAAACCGACTTGGTGTTAAGAGCCAGTAGAAGGCACTGAGCAGGCTGGACTGAACAGTAGGAAGCACCGGCACCGGGGCCCCTGGTCCCCTGAGGCCTCTACACAGGTGCTGCGGGGCACCACGGGCTGTAACATCACCTGTCAGCATTACTGCTCTCATTCTCTTGATAGGTTGTTACGTATTATGATAAAACGTTGCTCACCTGTCTGCATGCATGTGAAGTCACTTCGGTCGTGTCTGACTCTTTGTGACCCTACAGACTGTAGCCCGCCAGGCTCCTCTGTCCATGGGATTCTCCAGGCTAGAACGCAGGAGTGAGTGGCCATGCCCTCCTCCAGGGGATCTTCCCCACCTAGACATCGAACCTATGTCTCTTATGTCTCTCTTATTGGCAGACGGGCTCTAAACTGCTAGTGCCACCTGGGAAGCCAGCATCATATCTAGGTGAACCTTATTTTCAATAACTGCCGCACAGGTTTCTCATCTTCAATAATGTTCTACTAGTATTTTCTGACTCAGGGCTGCATACCTTACACATACTACAGGAGAGCAGTGAAGACTTTTGACTTTTGAGATAAAAAATAGAGTTTCATATTGTGTTCTAAATGTTTTATGTATGCAGTCTTGTCTTCTCAATTTCTTTTGTACCTACCTCTGTCCCCAGAGCATCTGGCACAATCTTCTTTCTCTGTCTGAATGCCTTCCTATTGCCTGTAGTTAGATATTCTTTCCAGCAGGAGGAGTATGGTGACTAAGCTGGCTTTCTTTGACTTCTTAAATACAAAAGTACTTGAGCTACAAGAAAAAGATGTCAGAAGTTGCGAATGATGGAAAAAATTGGAGACAGCCATTTTGTTTTTATTGATGTTAACCTTATTAACAAATGAAGTGAATGGGAAAGCCTCTTACACAATTCCCACCTCTGGTGAGGAAGGTAGTGTTATGAGATGAAACAAACATGAAGCAAGAATTGAATTTGGACAGAGAAATAAGAGCTCTGGTTCTAATCTTGTCAACCACTAGTCAGATAATTTTGCATTAGTTATTGAACTTTCAAGGGTCCCTTGGACAGAAGGAGATCAAACAAGTCAATCCTAAGGGAAATCAACCCTAACGGATTGAAAGGACTGATGGTGAAGCTGGAGCTCCAATACTTTGGCCACCTGATGTGAAGAGCTGACTCATTGGAAAAGACCCTGATGCTGGGANAGTTATTGAACTTTCAAGGGTCCCTTGGACAGAAGGAGATCAAACAAGTCAATCCTAAGGGAAATCAACCCTAATGGATTGAAAGGACTGATGGTGAAGCTGGAGCTCCAATACTTTGGCCACCTGATGTGAAGAGCTGACTCATTGGAAAAGACCCTGATGCTGGGAAACACGGAGGGGAGGGGGAGAAGGGAGCAACAGAGGATGAGATGGTTGGATATCACCAACTCAGTGGATATGAACTTGGGCAAACTGCAGGAGACAGTGAGGGACAGGGAGGCCTGGTGCGTTGTAGTTCATGGGGTTACGAAGAATTAGACATGACTTCATAAGTGAACAACAACAACACTGAACTTTTCTAGAACATAATTTCCTTATGAGTAAAATTAGAGGCTTGGGACAAATATTCTGAAATCCTCTTAACAGTCTATTTTTTGCTATTCTAAGATAAACAAAAGCCAACATTTGCGTGAACAATTTTCCAGGAGCTGATTATGAACCCTTCACTGTAAATCACTACTGCAGTGTTAAAAAATGATCTAATTCTATCCAGAGAATTTTAAGATAAAGAGAAGTGAAATAGGTAAAGACATTTAAGACCAAAAAAAAAAAGGCAACAGTGAAATCTTAGTGATTATAAAAAGTTAGGTAATTAACCAAAGTAACATAGCAAGAAAAGCAAGCAACGAAACAAAACCTTGAATCTCAAATAATTATTGACAAAATTTCTTTGAACTCTTCCAGGAGATGTTATTTAAGTTACTTTTAAATCCTGGCAGTTTCCTTTATAAAACTCATAGAGACTTCCATTTCTTGACTTCATAGAGTAACTAGTACCAGACTTTCCTTCCCATCATAAATAGCTGAAAAACTCAGCACAACATGCAGGACAGTTTCTGTTAAACACTGGGTGTGCAATAGGTGGTGTGAGAGTATGATCCCTAAGAGAAAGGAAGGAAACAGGCTTAGCCTTACAATCAACCTGAGTTTTACTTGAAAGTTTTTTCTAAATCATGATGTGGGAAAACCCCAAGGAGAGCATGGTAGTCTTCCTGAATTGAGGGGACACGTCTGGAGGAACCTGAGGAGGCTGGAATTTGTGGCACAGAGTAGCAGAGAAAAGAGTGTTATCTAACAAAAAACTCTTGCAAATATAAATAGGGTCTCCATGAATTAATTGTTGAACACTATATTATGCATTTCTGAAATACTCATGAAGTCCAAATAAAAACCATAAGGGAACTGTAGATTAAACAATTTTCAGAGATAACACTGGGTGGAGACATCTGAATCCCCATCATCCAGAATGGAGAGAACTTGTTGAATTTCTGGGACATTCATAGAGAATCCAGAGGATCATGGATTAACAGCATGGCTAACCAAGCCCTAACATAAAGATTACTCTAGACCTATCTTTAAAAAGCTTAAAGACAAGTCTCAAAAGGATCCAGCTGATCTTCAAGCAACTAAACTTGCAGTAACTTAATTATTTTTTGTTACTTTGTTCATTTTGGCCTTTAGCAAGTAAATTTAATTTAAATTAATATTTTAAAAATATTAAAAAATTTTTAGGCTCTGTTTTAGAGATCCTCTTTGAATGCTTCTAGCAGCAGTTATTCTGAGACTGTGTTTTTGCTCTTTATTTTAACCTGAGGGTTCACAGTGCTGTACATGTTCCATCAGCATATTACACTCGCAAAGAAAGTTCTGTGATCAAAGAAATTTGGGAAGTCTAAAGCAGATGCATATTATAATTCATCCAAGTTATAAAAAATTATCTTCCCTTGATTGGAACTAAGATGCTATATGGAGATGGTCCTTTTCAACTTGCTTCCAGTAAGCTTTTCTGAAATTTTTGAAAGGCTGAGTGATACATGGTATGCATATGTAAAATTGCTTTTACTTTTGCTTATTGTTTTTTTCTAATATCTTTTTTGTGTCTGAATGAGACTCTCACTTTGTATCACTTTGCATGAAGATGACAGTTCATTGTATATGGAAAGGAATTGATTGCTATCCAGAAAAACTCTGGGAATTGCTGGCTTTTAAACACTGGGAGAGTTGGGGATGTAATAGGGAAAATGAAAACGAAAGTAAAATTGTTAGTCGCTCAGTCATGTCAGACTCTTTACGACCCCATGCTGTAGCCCAGCAGTCCTCTCTGTCCGTGGATTTCCCAGCAAGAATACTGAAGTGGGTTGCCATTTGCTTCTCCATAAAATAGGGAACCTCACTGAAAATAAAAATTCTCCTATAGTCTGATCCATTCTCTCAGAAATTTAGCCACTGTTTAACGTACAATACTCTTTAGCCTTTTGGGTTTGAGTTCTGCTTGCTTTAAAAAGGAAAATTCGAGATAACAAAGCATTACATTAATAACCAGATGATCTTCACTGCTGATTTTGTGTGACTTCCCTCTTTCTGCTTTTTCTCCCCGTACCTATACCTAGAATCTCAGAATCAAATCTCTTATTCCGATTTTGGCAGAGTTTATGGAACAGGTGATGGACAAAGTTTAAGGTCCTTCAAAAAGAAGAGCTTTATAAAATTCAGAATGCTTTGTCTCCCCCCACCCCCTTAGAGCTGCGTTGTAGTGCATAATTTCTTATTTTTCTCAAAAATTCTAAGCTCTACTTGACAATTTAATTAACCAGGACTGTGTATACTCACATGCATTTGTTGATAAGAGGAAATCGCTGTTCTGTTTAACTATTTTGAAAAACAGATTATCTTTTAAAAGTTTATCAAAAACAACAACAGAGCACAGACCTCTGTGAAGTTTTCTTTCTGTAAATACAGAAAATGTGTATCACTGGTTCAAAAACAGTTTCTTAAATGTTCATTCAAAACATACTTTTGTATGCATGCAATGGATATTACTAGAATCAACATGCATAGTTCCATCACTTCATTCTTATCGGTTTGAGACATTGCCTAATTCCCTCCTTCCTACCACACGTTGTTTCTGTGCTCTGTGAACTGATTCTGACAAAATCATGTTTTTACTTACCTACTGCCCTGCCTGGTCAGGACAAGTCACTCATCCCTCATTGTATCAAACTCCTCATCTGTAAAATAGGATCAAAGCTTGGTATTTTGTTTGTAAGTGACCTTCTGAAGAGAAACTGCTGTTCCCGTATCATTTAGTGTTTTGCTGCTAAGCAGCCGGATGCTGGCTGTGAACAGTCTGTGAGAGGGTACACTGATGGGGGGAGATGTTCAGTTACAAGTGCACAACCATGAGGAAAGACTAAATTGCTGACATCTTTTTTATGATAACCTTGATCAGACTGCCATCAAAACACCCGAGGCATTATTCACTTCATCCTTATGTGGTCAGTGAATTCATTTTTATTCCATTCTGCTAACGTGTCTCATGGTTTTAAAATAGCTTCTAGCTATTTCACCATAAGAGGATTCTATACTGTCATTGTGAGCTATCTCTTAAGTCCAGTGAATAGTATCATTTCTCCATGTTGCATTTAGATGGAAACATTCTTCACAAAACATATTGAGCTGTCTAATACATCACATGATCCTGTGCACCCAAGCGGGATAACATGAATCTTGGTGGTATCGATGCGCTCCATGGGGAGACCATGGCTGCTTTCATGATCAAGAAATGAAAACTTTCTTCTGCATTCAGTTCAGTTCAGTACAGTCGCTCAGTCGTGTCCGACTTCTTGCAACTCCATGGGCTCCAGCACGCCAGGCTTCCCCATCCATCGCCAACTCCCAGAGCTTGCTCAAATTCATGTCCATCAGTCGGTGATGCCATCCAACCATCTTATCCTCTGTCGTCCCCTTCTCCTGCCTTTAATCTTTCCCAGCATCAGGGTTTTCTCCAATGAATTGGTTCTTCACATCAGGTGGCCAAAGTATTGGAGTTTCAGCTTCAGCATCAGTCCTTCCAATGAACACCCAGGACTGATCTCCTTTAGAATGGACTGGATGGATCTCCTTGCAGTCCAAGGGATTCTCAAGAGTCTTCTCCAACACCACAGTTCAAAAGCATTAATTCTTTGGTGCTCAGCTTTCTTTATAGTCAAACTCTCACATCCATACATGACTATTGGAAAAACCATAGCTTTGATTAGATGGACCTTTGTTGACAAAGTAATATCTCTGCTTTTTAATATGCTGTCTAGGTTGGTCATAACTTTTCTTCCAAGGAGCAAGTGTCTTTTAATTTCATGGCTGCAATCACCATCTGCAGTGATTTTGGAGCCCCCCAAATATAAAGTCTGTCACTGTTTCCATTGTTCCCCATCTATTTGCCATGAAGTGATGGGACCAGATGCCATGATCTTTGTTTTCTGAATGTTGAGTTTTAACCCAACTTTTTCACTCTCCTCTTTCACTTTCATCAAGAGGCTCTTTAGTTCTTCTTCGCTTTCTGCCATAAGAGTAGTGTCATCTACATATCTTAGGTTATTGATATTTCTCCCGGCAATCTTGATTCCAGCTTGTGTTTCTTCCAGTCCAGCGTTTCTCATGATNTTACTGGTTGGGGCATAGACTTGGATAACTGTGATATTGAATGGTTTGCCTTGGAAACGAACAGAGATCATTCTGTCGTTTTTGAGATTTCATCCAAGTACTGCATTTCGGACTCTTTCGTTGACCATGATGGCTACTCCATTTCTTCTGAGGGATTCCTGCCCACAGTAGTAGATATAATGGTCATCTGAGTTAAATTACCCATTACAGTCCATTTTAGTTCACTGATTCCTAAATGTTGACGTTCACCCTTGCCATCTCTTGTTTGACCACTTCCAATTTGCCTTGATTCATGGACCTGACATTCCAGGTTCCTATGCAATATTGCTCTTTACAGCATCAGATCTTGCTTCTATCACCAGTCACTTGCACAGCTGGGTATTGTTTTGCTTTGGCTCCATCCCTTCATTCTTTCTGGAGTTATTTCTCCACTGATCTCCAGTAGCATGGTGAAGGTGAAGGTGAAGTCGCTCAGTCGTGTCCGACTTTGCGACCCCGTGGACTGTAGCCTACCAGGCTTCTCCGTCCATGGGATTCTCCAGGCAAGAATACTTGAGTGGGTTGCCATTTCCTTCTCCAGGGGATCTTCCTGACCCAGGGATCGAACCCAGGTCTCCCGCATTGGAAGCAGACACTTTAACCTCTGAGCCACCAGGGAAGCCCAGTAGCATATTGGGCACCTAATGATCTGGGGAGTTCCTCTTTTGGTATCATATCATTTTGCCTTTTCATACTGTTCATGGGGTTCTCAAGGCAAGAATACTGAAGTGGCTTGCCATTCCCTTCTCCAGTTTATAGTATAGTTCTTTCATTTTCACGATATTTAAATGTTTTCTTAAATTAAGCTTTAAGTCCATATAAACATTTCTTTATGTTTATGTATAAGTTTACTAGTTTCCTTTTACAACATTATTTCTTATATCTCATGTCTTCCTATTTTTTAGATACTTTAATTATAGGAATATGTATTAGAATTTTTTCATAAACCTTGAGCGAGTCATAAAGTTTCTGATTACTTAGTTGAATAAAAATTTCTCATTTGTTTTCACATTTCCATGATAAGATTTTATGTAAAAATTCAATTTGTAAAATTTTATATAAAAATTAAAAATTTTTTTGCATAAAATTTTAAAATTTTTGCATAAAATTTTATATAAAAATTCAGATTCAAAATTCCTTTCCTTTAGAACTCTATAGAAAATATTACAGTATCTTTGCATCCTATGAAGAAGATAAAAAGTTTAAAGCCATCTGAGTCTTGACCATTTAGGACTATTTTTCTAAAATAATTTTATTTCTGGAGATGAGAAATCTGACCTGAATAATTTTAAGTGTTTCCTTTTTCATTATTACTGCTTGAGTAAAACTAAAGATTCTGCTGTTCCTTGGCTCAAAGAAAAAAGCTTTTATTGTTATTTAAGAAACTGTTTAAAAATAATCTTTAAATAATTCAAGTGATATATGAATACATACTTATTGTGTTCAACTGCAGTGATACTCAGAATAAAAGCTTAGCATCTACCCATCAGCCCTTTAATTTCCCCATGGTCATATGGTAGCTATAAATCTCACCAGCATGTACCTGTAGGAGCTGCTATTCTGGGACTGCATCTTAGGGTGCATGATCAAGGGGCAGGGACAAAAGATTGAACAGTGGAAAGTTTATTGATTTCAGAGCATGTGCCTGAGATACAGGATTTAATGCCCTGGCAAAGTCCCCAGGAGATGATATGGGCGTGCTACTGGAATGACTGCTGCTGCTGCTGCTAAGTCGCTTCAGTCGTGTCCGACTCTGTGTGACCCCATGGACGGCAGCCCAACAGGCTTCTCCGTCCCTGGGATTCTCCAGGCAAGAACACTGGAGTGGGTTGCCATTTCCTTCTCCAATGCAGGAAAGTGAAAAGTGAAAGGGAAGTCGCTCAGTCGTGTCCAACCCTCAGCGACCCCGTGGACTGCAGCCTTCCAGACTCCTCCATCCATGGGATTTTCCAGGCAAGAGTGCTGGAGTGAGGTGCCATTGCCTTCTTTGGGAATGACTTCTAGGAGCATAGAAAAAGTGATGGCTCATAAATTGTATGAACTTGAAATGCCAGAATTTCTGAGTGAGACAGTGGAGGAAGGGATCAAAAGGCCCAAGGAACTTGGAATGCTGAAGTGGGTCCATGTTATGAAACCAGAAGACCCACTAGAGCATCATGTTCCAGAGATGTACCTAGAGAACATACTGCCCACCAAGATCATAAGGAAGGTGCTGGTGGGAGCATCACTAATCATGATTGCTGCTGCTGCTGCTGCTGCTAAGTCGCGTCAGTTGTGTCTGACTCTGTGCCACCCCATAGACGGCAGCCCACCAGGCTCTGCTGTCCCATTAGTCTGTCCTTTGTATGGAAGAGGAGATTTTAATGGGAGGGGAGATTGTTATAGTTCTAGGTTGATAAGAACCGGAAATAGTGTAGGCCAGGTGGCAGCACTTAACTGCTGGAAGCCAGGTGGATACAAGTACTGTAATGAACTTCAGGCCTGGAATGACAGCCAAGGGGATCTGACTTGAAGAGAGTTTTGTAAAAGGGTAATCAAACAAGTGACCCCACAGGCAAAATAAATGAGAGCCAAAATATGTACTACTCAGTGAGTACCATCATAACAATCAAGGATAAATAATCAGAAACTTCCCTGGTGGTCCAGTAGTTAAGACTTTACCTTCCAATGCAGGGGGTGTGGGTTCAATCCCTGGTCTGGGAGCAAAAATCCCATGTGCCTTGGGGCCAAAGAAACCAAAACAGACAGAAGCAATGTTGTAAGAAATTAAATAAAGATTTTAAAAATGGTCCACATCAAAAAGTCTTTTTAGAAAATAAAGGATAAGTGATCAGAAGACTGAGAGCATTGCCTCAATAAAAACTCAGGATACTTTGCTCAAATACAGATCTGAAGCAATTTTTAGACCTGGACATTGAACGAAGAGGAAGCTGGATCCACAGGAAGAAAGCCCCTGCAACGTGATGACAACGATACCTCTGCCATCTCTTCTCTAAAGAGATGTTGTCATTTACCCAAGTAAATGCACTCTCAGAAAAGAAGAGTTGGGGGAATAATAATGGTCCCTGCAAAGATGTCCAGGCTATAATCCCTGGAACCTATGACTGTTATGCTATATGTCAGGGAGAATTAAAGTTGCAGATGGGACTTCCCTGGTGTCCAGTGGTTGGGAGTCTGCCTGCCAAAGCAGAGCACCTGGGTTTGATACCTGGTCTGGGAAGATTCTACATTCTCCAGAGCAACTAAGCCCATGTGCCATAATTACTGAAGCACAGCCAAAAATAAAAATAAAAATTTTTTTTAAGAAGTTGCAGATGGTGGAGAGAGTTGCATGGAAACACATACATTACCATATGTAAAATAGATTTCCAGTGGGAATGTGCTGTATGACTCAGGGAGCTCAAACCCATGTTCTGTGACAACCTAGAAGGGTGGGATGGAATGGGAGGTGAGAGGTGGGAGGGATGTTCAAGAGGAAGGGAACATGGCTGATTCATGTTGATGTATGGCAAAAACCTAAAAGAAAGCTGAATGCCGAAGAATTTATGCTTTTGAACTGTGGTGTTGGAGAAAACTCTTGAGAGTCCCTTGGACTGCAAGGAGATCCAGTCAGTCCTAAAGGAAATCAGTCCTGAATATTCATTGGAAGGACTGATGCTGAAGCTGGAACTCCAATACTTTGGCCACCTGATGCGAAGAACTGAGTCATTTAAAAAGACCCTGATGCTGGAAAAGATTGAAGGTGGGAGGATAAAGGGATGACAGAGGATGAGATGGTTGGATGGCATCACCGATTCGATGGACATGAGTTTGAGCGAGCTCCAGGAGTTGGTGATGGACAGGGAAGCCTGGCGTGCTGCAGTCCATGGAGCTGCAAAGCGTCAGACATGACGGAGTGACTGAACTAAACTGATGGCAAGAACCAGCATAGTATTGTAAAGCAATTATCCCTCAATTAAAAATAAATAAAACTTTAAAAGTAAAAAAATATATAAAGTTTCAGATGGAATTAAGGTTGGTAATCAGTTTACTTTAAATGTGGAAGTAAGAGAAGAGACAAGGTGTCAGAGTGATGTAACATGAGAAAGACTTGACCAGCTATTGCTGGCTTTGAAGAGGAAAGGGGCCCACAAACCAAGGGAATATGGGAAAATTTTAGAAGCTGGAAAAGGCAAGTCAGTGGATTCCAGAAAGAACACTAACCTTGATTTAGCCCAGTGAGACCCATTTTAGACTTTGACCTCTAGAACCATAAGATAATAAATTTTTGTTGTTTCAATGTATGAAATCTGTTACAAAAGCAATAGGAAATGTACAAGCAATAGAATACACTGATACTCATCCATNGAAAATTTTAGAAGCTGGAAAAGGCAAGTCAGTGGATTCCAGAAAGAACACTAACCTTGATTTAGCCCAGTGAGACCCATTTTAGACTTTGACCTCTAGAACCATAAGATAATAAATTTTTGTTGTTTCAATGTATGAAATCTGTTACAAAAGCAATAGGAAATGTACAAGCAATAGAATACACTGATACTCATCCATTTAATTTGCAAGTCTAGCCACTACAGGAGCCAGATAAATCCTAGAGGATCACGTTAGGCTACTGCGAACTTCCTCCAAGTAGTAGCCCCACTTGCAGCCCCTGTGTGAAGTGTCAATTTGCTAGCAGATTAATATGGCCTCAAGTACATGCATTGTGGCCCCTGAGTTGGCAAATGCTATCTTTTCCATTCCAATGAGAGAAAAAAAAAAAAAAAAAAAACCTCTCAACATGGAATGGGCAACAATAGATATTTACAGTTTTTCCTAGGGCTACTTTAAATTTACTGCCTTATGTCATAGGATAGTCTATCATAATATAGTCTGAAGAGGTCTGGATCATGTGGATATCCCCTCAAATAACACATTGAGCCACTACATCAAACTATTATTATTCTAGTAGTATCAGGGGACCAAAAGTGGCTAGCATCCTGGAGGCCTTGGCAAGATACCTAAGTACCTAAGGGTTGAAGGTAAACCCTACAAAGATTCAAAGGTCTATCACACTGGAAAAATTTTCAGCTGTTCAGTAGCTGTGAATATGCCAGGATTTCCCTTCAAAATTTAAGACAAACTATTGCATCTTGCAACTTCCTTCATGAGAAAGAAAATACAATGCCTGGTAGGCCTTTTTGAATATAGAAGGCAGCACATTCTGAGCTGAGTGCTGAAGAACTGATGCTTTTTAACTGTGATGCTGGAGAAGAATCACTTGGACAGAAAAGAGCTAAACCAGTCAACCCTAAAAGAAATCAAGCCTGAATATTCGTTGGAAGGACTGGTGCTGAAGTTGAAGCTCCAATACTTTGGCCACCTGATGGGAAAAGCTGACTCATTGGAAAAAGACCCTGATGCTGGGAAAGATTGAGGGCAGGAGAGGGGGCGCGATAGAGAATGAGATGGTTGGATGGCATCACTGACCCAATGGACATGAGTTAGAGCAAAGTTTGGGAGATAGTAAAGGACAGGAAAGCCTGGTGTGGTGCATCCCATGAGGTCTCAAAGAGTCGGACACAACTGAGTGACTGAACAACAGCAACGTTCTAATGTGGGAATGCGACTCCAGCCCATACACTGAGCATCCCAGAAGGCTGCCATCATTTTATGGGGTGCAGAACAAGAAAGGGTTCTGCAGCAGGCCCCTACAATGTTAGCAGCTACCTGGCAGACTCTAGTATATTCGGTATATGAATGAAGTGATGCTGTGTGGGGTTCATGGGAAACTACTGTAGTAGAATCAGGCTCTTGGAGCTAGACTACGCCCTCTTGGCAGATAATCATATGCTTTTGGAAAAACAATTCCTGCTGTGCTACTGGGCTCTGGTAGAGATGGAGCATCTGACTCAGAGATACCAAATGACTATGCACTTGGAACTGGATTCTATCAGATCCACTCAACTGTAAACCAGAGCAGGCTCAGTAACAATCCATTGCTAGAGGATACATCTGGGGTCAAGCATGAACAGGACTCAGGACATAAGCAAGCTGCATGAGCAGGTAGCCTGGATCCTCAGGCCATCTACTACTGTTGCATTTCTCAGCTCATCCCTGTTGACATTGGGGAGATCACTTATAATTAGACAGCAGAGCTTTCCAGATGGGGCAGCACAATATATGGCTTGTTGATGCCCAGTTGCTCAGTCGTGTCTGACTCTGTGACCCCATGGACTTCAGCACGCCAGGCTTCCCTTCACCATCTCCCAGGAGTTTGCTCAAACTCATGTCCATTGAGTCGATGATGCCATCCAAACATCTCATCCTCTGTTGCCCCCTTCTCCTGCCCTCAATCTTTCCCAGCTTCAAGGTCTTTTCCAGTGAGTCAGCTCTTTGCATAAGGTGGCCAAAGTATTGGAGTTTCAGCTTCAGCATCAGTCCTTCCAATGAATATTCAGGACTGATTTCCTTTAGGATGAATTGGTTGGATTTCTTTGCTATCCAAGGGACTCTCAAGAGTCTTCTCCAACACCACAGTTCAAAAGCATCAGTTCTTCAGTGCTCAGCCTTCTTTATAGTCCAGCTCTCACATTCATACATGACTACTGGAAAAACCATAGCTTGGACTAAATGGACCTTGATCGGCAAAGTGATGTCTCTGCTTTTTAAAACATTGTCTAGGTTTGTCATAGCTTTTCTTCTAAGGAGAAGGAGCTTTTAATTTCTTGGCTGCAGTCACCCACTTGCCAAATTTGTATCAGATTCAGCTTCCATAGAATCCAGTCTTTGACAGCCCACAATCCCACTTCCATTTCCAGCTTCAGGTACTAAGAAAATGTAGTGTATATTTTTCTAGGTCTTTCTATAGGTCTATATGTGTGTATGTTTATATTAGGAGAAGGAGCTTTTAATTTCTTGGCTGCAGTCACCCACTTGCCAAATTTGTATCAGATTCAGCTTCCATAGAATCCAGTCTTTGACAGCCCACAATCCCACTTCCATTTCCAGCTTCAGGTACTAAGAAAATGTAGTGTATATTTTTCTAGGTCTTTCTATAGGTCTATATGTGTGTATGTTTATATACATAAACACATCAATGTTTAAAATGTAAACATTTTTCTTCAAAGAAATGGGATCATACTGTATATTTGGTTTTCTCTGACTAGACATCGTTTAAGCAATTTTATTGAGGTATAACTTACATTTAGTAAAATTCACACTTTTAAAGTATATCTCAATGAGTTTTGACAGGTAATTAAGATACAAGATATTTACATTACCCAAAAAAATTCCTGCATGCTCCTTGGCAATAGGTCCCTTTAGCCCAGCCTACTCCTGGTCTGCACACTGTCCCTATAGATCTGCTTTTCTATGGTATCATTTAAATGGAATCTTACAGTATATAGTATTCTGTGTCTGGCCTCTTAACACAATGATTTTGACATTTATTTACATTGTTGAATGTAAAAATAATTTATACCTTTTTATTATTGAGTAATATTCCATGTATGAGTGTACCATATTTGTGTAGAGGTTTGTGTGCACATGTTTTTAATTTTTGTGGGAAACTGTGGAATGAGATTTTTGGATTATTCATTAAGAGTATTGTTGTAGATTTATAGATTTGTTGTTGTTTTAGTTGCTAAACTGTGTCCTACTCTTTTGCAATCCCTTGAATTATAGCCCATCAGGCTCTTCCGTCCATGGATTTCCCAGGCAAGAATACTGGAGTGCGTTGCCATTTCCTTCTGCAGGGGATCTTCCTGACCCAGGGATCGAACCCATGTCTCCTGCACTGGCTGACTGATTCTTTACCACTGAGCCACCAGGGAAGCCCCATTATGAGAATATTTAACTTTAAAAGGAACTGAAACACTTCCAAAGTGGCAGAAATATTTTATATTCCCAAAGGCAATACATGTGAGGTCTCCAGTCAGCCTACGTTCTCCTAATACTTGGTATTTTCAGGCTTTATTTTAGTCATTCTAGTAAATGTGTAGTGGTATTTCACTGTGGTTTGTTTTGTATTTCCTGAAAGACAAATAATGTTTAGCATATTTTAATGTGTCCATGGATTTCCCAGGCAAGAATACTGGAGTGCGTTGCCATTTCCTTCTGCAGGGGATCTTCCTGACCCAGGGATCGAACCCATGTCTCCTGCATTGGCTGACTGATTCTTTACCACTGAGCCACCAGGGAAGCCCCATTATGAGAATATTTAACTTTAAAAGGAACTGAAACACTTCCAAAGTGGCAGAAATATTTTATATTCCCAAAGGCAATACATGTGAGGTCTCCAGTCAGCCTACGTTCTCCTAATACTTGGTATTTTCAGGCTTTATTTTAGTCATTCTAGTAAATGTGTAGTGGTATTTCACTGTGGTTTGTTTTGTATTTCCTGAAAGACAAATAATGTTTAGCATATTTTAATGTACTTATCTGACATCCATATATCCTTTTTGGTGAAGTATTTATTCAAATCTTTTGCCCAGTTTTTAAATTGGAATATCTATTTCTTACTACTTAGTTGTAAGATGTCTGTATATATTATGTATTCCATTTATTAATCAGATATGTGTTTGCAAGTGTTTTCTCCCAGTATACCTTTTTGTTTTCTTAAACAAGAGTTTTTCCAAAAGCAGAAGTTTAAATCTGATGGTGTTAAATTTATCAGATAAAAATAGTTTGTGTGTTTTGTAAGCTATTTAAAAATCTTTACCTAACCCAATGACACAAAAATTTTCTCCCTATGGGTTCTCCTAGGAATTTGATGATATTAACTTTTAAGTTTGTGTCTATAATTCATTTCAAGTTAATTTCTGTATATAGTGTGAGGCAGGGTCTAGGTTCATTATTTTGCCTATGGACGTCTAATTATTCTAACATCATTTGCTAGAAAGACTATTTCTTTTCCTTATTTGTAAAAAATCCCCTCAATTGACTATATACATATAAAGTCTATTTCTGAACTCTTTACACTGTCCCCAACAATTTATATATCTATCCTTATATAAATATTGTATTAGTGTTCTACAGAGAAAAATCATCAGCAAGAACTTGCTCTTTTTGTCTCTGTGTGTGTGTGTGTGTGTGTGTATATATATATATATANGTCCCCAACAATTTATATATCTATCCTTATATAAATATTGTATTAGTGTTCTACAGAGAAAAATCATCAGCAAGAACTTGCTCTTTTTGTCTCTCTCTCTCTCTGTGTGTGTGTGTATATATATATATATATATATAGGAGAAGGCAATGACACCCCACTCCAGTACTCTTGCCTGGAAAATCCCATGGATGGAGGAACCTGGTGGGCTGCAGTCCATGGGGTCATGAAGAGTCAGATACGACTGAGCGACTTCCCTTTCACTTTTCATTTTCATGCACTGGAGAAGGAAATGGCAACCCAGTCCAGCGTTCTTGCCTGGAGAATGCCAGGGACAGGGGAGCCTGGTGGGCTGCCGTCTATGGGGTCGCACAGAGTCGGACACGACTGAAATGACTTAGCATATATATATATATATGCCTAAGGAAGGAGAGATATATAGAGAGATATACAGACACAGATTTATTATAGGAATTGGCTTGCGCAGTTATGGCAGCCTACCACCTGCCATTTGCAAGCTGGAGAACCAGGAAATTTGATGGTGTACTTCAGTCTGAGCCTGAAGGCCTAAGACCCAGGAGAGCCAAGGGCATAAGCCCCAGTCCAAGTCCGAAGGCCTGAGAACCAGAGCCAGTGTCTGAGGGCAGGAAAGGGGAAAGTGCTAAATCACGCAAAGGGAGCAAGTCTGCTCTGCCTCTGTCTTTCTGTTCTCTTCAGGATCTCAGGGGACTGGATGATGCCAGTCTACATGAGTGAGGATTCACTCGGTCTACCAACTCACATGCCAAATCTCTTCTGTAAACACCCTCACAGACACCCCAAGAATTAATATTTTACCAGCCTTCTGAGCATCCCTTTAGCCCAGTCAAGATGACATATAAAACTAACCACCACAAGCATCATATTGTCTTGTTTACTGTAGCTTTGTAGACTGAGATTATTCACATTTTTGGATATAACAGTTCATCTTTTTTTTTTAAACTGAAACCAAGTGGTAGTGTGATTCCTTAAAATATGTTCTTTTTCAAAGTTTTTTTCTCTTCTAGTTCCTTTATATTTTCACATAAAATTTAACTTCTGCTTTTGGCAAAGATGGAATAACAGGGACCTGAAATACCCTCATGCTTGAAATAACTAGAAAACTGAATAAAATACATGAAACAACAGTCTTCAGGCATCGGACATCAGGCTGTACCAGTCAGTGATCACTGAGATGAGAAACAGGAGATGAGCTTTGTGATTGCCTCTTTACTGCCTGGAGAAGGTTTCCAGGTCATAGCACAAGGAGGAGGAGACCCAGCAGAGCCTGACAGTCTTCCTGAATTGAGGAGAAAATGTTGAGAATCTTGCGAGGACAAGCAAGAGTTCCCAGGGCAGAGTATAAAGGATCAGAGACTGTTACGAGAGTTCTGAAGATCTTCTGATTTTCTGTTTTAGTTGTTCCTCTGCTGGGTGCTGACAATTACATGTGTATGAGGAAAGTGCTTGAGGCTGGGGATAGAGTTCTATCCCCCAGGGGCAGAGGGAAAAATCCCGGGTGCTCACATGGGGCCAGAAATACATTACGTTCTCACCAGCCAGAATGAAAGATCTTGTAATTTACAGGGCATTGGGCAGAGAGTTCAGGAAGATATGGGAGCCAAATTAGACACTGGCTAGAGCTTCTTTTTGTATCTCACCTCACAAAGTTTAAAAGCAGGTCTGAAAGAATCAAACTATTTCCAGGTAACTAAACTTTGTATTCAAACACAGAAATATCCAGCACCAACAAGGTAATATTCACAATGTTGAGACTCAA
Source organism: Oreotragus oreotragus (assembly GCA_006410675.1). Taxonomy (NCBI): domain Eukaryota; kingdom Metazoa; phylum Chordata; class Mammalia; order Artiodactyla; family Bovidae; genus Oreotragus; species Oreotragus oreotragus. The sequence goes on from SJYX01014300.1 coordinate 304,391, forward strand.
ATAAAAACAAGAAAGTAATCTACACTCTTTTTAAAATTTATTTTTAATTGGAGGATAATTGCTTTACAGTATATGTTGTTTTCTTCCATACACACAATTCAGCCATAAATATACACGTGTCCCCTGCCTCTTGAACCTCTCTTCCACCCCCCGCCCCATCCCACCTCTAGGTTGTCACAGAGCACCATGTCGAGCTCCACATTATACAGCAACTTCCCATTAGCTCTCTATTTTACATATGGTAATGTATATGTTCAGACTCAATTGAAGAAAGTAGGGAAAACCGCTAGACCATTCAGGTATGACCTAAATCAAATCCCTTGTGATTATACAGTGGAAGTGAGAAATAGATTTAAGGGCCTAGGTCTAATAGTGCCTGATGAACTATGGAATGTGGTTCATGACATTGTACAGGAGACAGGGATCAAGACCATCCCCATGGAAAAGAGATGCAAAAAAGCAAAATGGCTGTCTGGGAAGGCCTTACAAATAGCTGTGAAAAGAAGAGAGGCAAAAAGCAAAGGAGAAAAGGAAAGATATAACCATCTGAATGCAGAGTTCCAGAGAATAGCAAGAAGAGGTAAGAAAGCCTTCTTCAGTGATCAATGCAAAGAAATAGAGGAAAAGAACAGAATGGGAAAGACTAGAGATCTCTTTAAGAAAATTAGAGATTCCAAGGGAAAAGTTCATGCAAAGATGGGCTCGATAAAGGACAGAAATGATCTGGACCTAACAGAAGCAGAAGATATTAAGAAGAGGTGGCAAGAATACACAGAAGAACTGTACAAAAAAGATCTTCATGACCCAGATAATCATGATGATGTGATCACTCACCTAGAGCCAGACATCCTGGAATGTGAAGTCAAGTGGGCCTTAGAAAGCATCACTATGAACAAAACCAGTAGAGGTGATGGAATTCCAGTTGAGCTGTTTCAAATCCTGGAAGATGATGCTGTGAAAGTGCTGCACTCAATATGCCAGCAAATTTGGAAAACTC